>JAOYMZ010000008.1:653020-670517 GCA_025802335.1 Pinguicula primuliflora
GATTTGACTAAATCCTTTCATTATCTTGTCCCTAAATCTTAGGTATCATATCCCTGATTGGAGGGGATTGCTATTAGTGTTTTGTATCTATAAATACATGTAAAAGAGACCATATGCAACACAAGAAAAAGAAAGAAAAATGGAAGTGCTCTTCCCATAGAGTAGGCTATTACTGAATCACGTAAAATCCTCGTGTCTTTACATATAATTCTGCTTAATACACCGATCATATCCAATATCATATTTTTGGTTGTTGATGCCCTGATTTTCATGCTTAGCAGTCTGCTTTATTTCCAATCTCTTAGGACATGTCAAAATGTTAGTCTCCTTCAATCCTCTTCGTTAGTTCCTTGATATACATCCAGGATCGTAGTGTTCTTATCTTGCGACAGTTTATATAGGTGGCTGAAGCGTACTGCGAAGGGAGCTGATACGCGTCCAACCAAAACTAGTCATAAAATTCTGTAAAACAAGTTTTGTCATTATTAAATAGTGAAATGTTAAATGTACTTAATTTTTTTAAACATAATTAAATACAATGCATAAAACGGCTTCGTTTTGTGCTATAAAATGTGTGTTTTTTAAATAAAATGATTTCGTTTTACTACGTATACTTAATTTTGTGTAAAAAAAATTAAGTACACGTAGTATTTCTCAATTAAATAACATTTTCTTCTATTTATTTTTCTGTACTGAATGGATTGGGGGCCACATGTATAGTATATTTATTATTATATTTTAATAAAATAAAATTATGGAATAAAAAATAAAATATTTATTTATTTTAATGGTTCAGCGATTTCTGGTTTCGGCAGCTTTGCTGTTAAAAAATTAAAACCCTAATGAATATGCATTATACGAGGAACAAATTTAACTCTAACCTTAAACGGTATGTTAGGAACACCAAATGAAAGTTTAAAGCTGGTTTCAAAATTATTCTCATCTCGATTATAGATTCTGGTTTTGACAGTTTCGCCGACGAAAAAACTAAAACCCTATTAAATAAACACTTTAAAAACAACAACTTAATTCTAACCTTAAACAGTGTGTCACGAGTGCAGAAATAAAAATTTTGGAATAATCGTATCAAAATCATAGGTTTTGGTTTTGGCGACTTCGCCGCCAAAAAAACTAGAACCCTATTAAATAAGCATTTTAAGAGCAACAAACTTAACTCTAGCCTTAAACGGTGTGTTACTAGTACTAAAATAAAAATTTTGGAATCATCGTATCAAAATCATAGATTCTGGTTTTGGCGACTTCGCTGCCAAAAAACTAAAATCCTATTAAATAAGCATTTTAAAAGCAACAAACTTAACCTTAGCCTTAAACGGTGTGTTACGAATACTAAAATGTTATTTTGTAATTGATATTACGGTGGCAAAGCCGCCGTAAAAATCTAAAACACTATCCTATAAATCCTAAAAATTAAATGTTATCAACTCTAAATTATAAAATTAAATAATTAAATAATAAGTACATTGAAACTATATGAAGTCAATGTCAAATTGAATTGCTCGTCGCGCTAATAATTATGGTGGCCTTCATTTCAACAAACGATAAATGATTCGCTAGATATTTCAGATTGTAAAAAAGAAAAGCTAAATGTTATCAACCCTAAATTATAAAATTAAATAATTAAATAATAAGTACTTTGAAACTATATGAAGTCAAATGTCAAATTGAATTGCACGTTGCGCTAATAATTATGGTGATTTTCATTTCAACAAACGATAAACAATTAGCTGGATATTTCAGATTGTAATAAAGATGAAAAATTTATTAAAATAATAATAATAATATTAATATAATATTCATAATTAGAGCAAAACTTGCGCTAAATCCAAAGAAGCCAATTGCCACCTCAGAGTAAGGAGCAGTGTTCGAGAAGGCGTTGGGCGGTCCCTAGACAGTCAGGGTCCATTTAGCGCCTAAGTGGTCTAGGCGCCCGCTTAGGCGCCCCTAAGCGGATACTTAGACGGTATTCAGGCAGGACGGAGGGCGATTGCCCAGCACCTAGGCGACCTGGACAACCTACTTCTGGAAAGAAGTAAAAAAAAGTTCGCAACATATAAGAGGCCTGTTTTGAAAAAAATATCTAGACAAAAAGGTGGGATGCTTGTCATTTTTCTGCTGCAAAACTCCCTCACCTGACCATTTTGTCCTCCGTAACAATGATGCATTCCCTTTCTTTGTCGTCATTTCCAAGTTGGGCTTGAACCAAGTTTGTTTTGCAATTCATTCCAAATGCCAGTCTAGAGTCCTGACATATTGTCTCGGGTAATTGTGAGATCTTTTTAGTTAAAGAGATAAAAGAAGGTTTGAACTATTCAAAAATTCCCATAAAATCCCATGATTGAATGTATCAAAATCGCGGGTGATAAGTAAATTTTTTTTTAGCAACTCGGGTGATAAATAAACTACCCAATGCGGGTTTCTTACTTTATACATTTATATATTTTTTTTGATAGGTAATGTCATTGAGGGAATTTGAACTGGTGACCTGTGAGTGCAATTGTCATTTTATAGCCACTAGGTCAATCTTTCTTTGACTACTTTATACATGTATATTGTCATTCTCAGAAGAAGAAAATTCTCATGTTATCTCTTTTAATATTGTGTCAGCGGGAATATCTTGCAACTTATAAATAACCCTACGGCACCGCGATTGATGATTGCCGAGAACACCATTGTTTTGTTTATGATCATACAAACTAGTGGGAATGTTCGAGTCTTATTTTTTATAACTAATGTCGCTGAGTGAATTTGAACTAGTTGGATTTCGTGATTATTCTCACGCGTTGCAGACGAGGTTTCGCCTCCCCTCTCGTCAGACAGTGGCCAATGATTGTATGCAGTGGCGGATCCTTGAGGTCTGACTAGGGGGTGCGTTTTATATAGGGTGCAAATTCGGTGGGTCTAAATAGGGAGTGAGGGGTAGTACATGTCCAAGGAAAAAAAATTAGGGGGTGCAGGTGTACCCCCACGCTCCAGTTGGCTCCGCCACTGATTGTATGTTCGCTTTTTTGGAAGATAAGGCTAAATTGAAGGAAAAGATAATGGAGTTGGATCCCTATGTCTGTCTGACTACCGATACATGGACCTCTGTGCAGAATATGGGCTACATGGCGGTGACATACCACTTCATTGATGCAAGATAGGTCCTCTATAAGAGGATATTAGCTTTCACGAGGATTCATGGACACTCTGGTATTTTTTGCAACTAATTTATTTGCTTTGCTTTGCTTACGAATTAATTAGTGTGCACTATCATCTCGTTAGGTGATTCTCTTTCCCATGATTTGGAGCGTGTGATGAATGATTGTGGGCTTAGGAAGTTATTGACGATCACTGTGGATAATGCTTCAACGAATGATGTTTGTTTAAGCTTGTTGCAATAGAGGCAGCGTCTGACATTGGGGAACCAATGCACATGTATTATTCGTAACCATGATCACTTGCATATGCGTTGTTGTGAGCATATCCTTAACCTAGTGGTGAAGGATGCATTGGCTGAGTTAGATGATTCGGTGAAGAAGGGGTGTGCATTATTTGTAAGTTTGTGAAGTCTTCAACTTCTAGGCAGGCAGCGTTCAAGCGTGCTTGTGAGACCTATTTTCTGGATCTCAAGGGTATGGTGAAGTTGGATGTTCCTACTAGGTGTAACTCCACTTATGATATGCTTGTCACTACAGATAAGCATAGTGATGCTTTAAAAGCTTTATTTGATGATGAGACTTGCTTAGCGGGTTGGTTAAGTGGTTGTGTGGTTGTATGATTATTGAGAGTGATTGACAGAGGATTAAGATATTTGTGCAAATATTTGAGATATTCTATGATGCTACTTTGGTCTTCTCGGGATCGAAGAATTCGGCGTCGCATAATTTTTTGCACAAATATCAAAAATTACCTAGGAGTTATATACTTTGAGTTCTAGTAGTGACTTCTTTACCGCTGACATGGCTTTTTGGATGAGATCCAAGTTTGATAGTTATTGGGACGAGCTTCAGATAACAAACCCAAAGCAAAAGATTAATGAGTTTTTTTTTTTTGTGTGTGGCTACTGTGCTTGATCCTATCAGCATGTTGAAGTGGTTCAAATTTTTGTTTAGGAGGTCTATCTTCATATTGGTTAATGAGTGGTTTCATATTGATTATTTCATATTGATCTTTATCATTCTTATTTTGCATACAGGTTGTGGAAAGACGATCCTAACAAGGAAAAAACAACTACTGAGTTGAACAAACTCAAAAAAATTGTGCAAAAAGTATTCGATGAATACAATGACTTGCCGTTGCCATCATAGCCAAATTTTTTGCCTGGTGAAACATCCGCCATAGGTTATTTTATTATGCTTCTCCATATTATTTATTCAATTTAATGTTCTTATATTATAGTATATTCCGTTACAATTTACAGGTACTTCTAGTTCTAGGATACAGGAGAAGACTCATTTGAACGATGATGATTTTGAGTCTTTCAAAAAATGAGATGATAAAGAAGAATAAGAGAATAAGTTGGAAAGGTACCTTAAAGATCTCTGCTAACCCAATAATCGTGAGTTTGAAAATCTGATGTAGTGAAAGCTCCACAAGCGTAAGCATCCGGTATTGGTGAGGATGACACGAGATATACTGGCTCTCCCGTTGTCTACTGTGTTATCTGAGTCGACTTTTAGTGCTGGTGGCCGAGTAATCGGTCCACATCGGAGCTTGTTGCTTCCTTTCACGGTTGAGGGATTAATATGTACACAAAATTGGATGGTCTCTTCTTCTGGTATTATTGAAGATTTTGAAGCACTATCCCTAGAGGATTCAGAGGCTAATCCTGATATGGTTGCACTTGATACAGGAAATATATATTTAAATAGTTTTATGATTATATTAAAGATTATATTAAGATTTAAGAATTAAGATTACATTAACGTTAATATTCGCTTTTAATTTGTTGAGGTATCCGCACAGATTCTGATCGCATATTGAATTCACTTGCCTCGCTCCGGGTTTAAACATTAAACATGTATTTGAGATTATCAGACTTCGGACATATATTCTAAACAATTAACTTTTGTTTCGTTATGTTTGATATATTTTTGTAAATATATTAACGGTCGGTTACCAATGGTAACCGACCGTGGTAACAGTTACGGACCAAAGACGGTACCGGTAACGGTACTATTGTTCCCTACCGACCGTGGTAACGGTTACGGACCAAAGACGGTACTCCGGTAACGGTACCATTTTTCCCTACCGACCGTCGATCGGTATCGATAAGAGGTCGGTCGGTGGAATTACCGACAACCCTAACTGACAGGCCTACATGTAAATGAAATTGTCACTTCCATAACCACTAGGTCAACCCCTCTTTGACTGTTCGAGTCTTATTTACAAAGATACTCGACGACTTCTCATAAATCTCTCCACTGAAAGTTGAAACTCGTGGACGAGAAATGTGCGTGTAATTAATTTTTTATACCAAGTTTTTTTATAGGTAATTTTTTATACAAAATTAAATATATAATACAAAATGACGTTATTTTATTTTAAAACACACACTTTATGGCACAAAACGATGTTGTATTGTGCCATTGTACTTTAAAATTAAGTTCACCTGATGGACCATCCAACTTTTATCTATCCATGAAAGATGAAATTGAAATATTTGAATTGAATTTCTTCATGTCAAGTGAATTACTAACCAAAACAATATAGGAACTTCAACAGATCATCATTCATCACTCCTAACATCCCTCTGTCAAGATTTCATATTTATCAGAAAATTGTATCACCATTGATATAAAGAAAGAAAGAACAATAAATTTTCCTACCAGAAAAGAGGAGCACATCCCAACTATACTCTAAATAAACTTGTCTAGTTTGGAAAACTTATTAGATCCTGGAGGCCGGAAGTTCTCCAGCTTAACACTTGACCTCGATCGAGTTGCATTAAGCACCATATCGCCTTTTTCCGCCTTGATGTCCTCCAACATACTCCCGACTACTTCGGCTGCGAGTCCAATTTCCACGAGTCGGCCCGGTTCTTCTCCACCTTCGTATATTAATCTTGATATCTCAGAAAACGAAACAACATTCTCTGCTATAATTCTTGCCAGCGTACGACCTAAGAATACACCCGCTTTAGGGGCGTCGTTTACAGCATCCTCCAATAGAGCAAGAACAAATTCAAACCTGTTGTACAAGTACATGTCAGAAAGATAATAGACGAAGTTATGTGTTAGTCTTAGCGTAGCATGGTTGGTCACGACATACCCTTTGATGGCTTGATCCTCGCTTATCATGCCACCATCAGGTTGCATGAGGTCGATAAGAAGATCTGTTAATAGATCTCTCTCTCTGTCTTTCCGTTCGAAGGAATCTGCGAGCCAGATGGAGATCATGGTGGGATAGAAACTGGGGGTATTCAAATCCTTGATGCAGGTGACAACTTCTTCCTTGTCCGTGGCACTACAAAACAGATTTGGGATGTTCAGGTTTCATTGACAAACATTGAATAAAGAGACAACGAAAGGGTACATACAGGTCTTCAAAACAAGCAGATTCTGCTGTAGAGAAAGATAAGATGTGAAACGAACACTTAAAGAGTCAAGTTTGGGGGAATCAACAACTATGTCACGTCTTTTAACAGAATTAATATCATGAAAAATCGCGGTATTTTAATTGTATTTTTTCAGTAATTCGCAACTATTCCAGACTGACTGCATAACATATAGGGTGTTTGATTTAATATAGATGCAAAATAACATTACAAAAACACAATATGAACCAAGTGAAAGCTTAACAGATTTGATCAACTTGAAAAGTAAGCAGAGACAACATAGTACTATTGCCTCTGTCATTGACCAACAAAATGATATCGGGATATTAATATCGAAACGACGAGGTAACATAATATACTGCCATAAAGGAGAAAAAAGAGCTACCTGTAGAACTCTTTTATTGCAGTTAAAGACTTCTCCCTCAGACGCTCTTCAGACCATTCATTTTCTGAAGAAACATTGTCAGTACCGGGTGCAGCTCCAACTCGAGGAGGTGGAGAAGCAGGATGCAATCCATCAAAGCCACGATCCATATTTCTCACCTCTCTGTTTCCATAAGTAGCTACTACATCTTGTGTGTGCAACTGATCGTGGTTAGTTGCAGCATCAAACCTTTCAGGCACAAATCTAGGAGCTGTATCCTCTCTTTGGTCATAATTCACCCGTTCTGGAACAGAACTGAATCCATTTAACCCAGGACCCATTCTTCGTATATCTCCAGCATTAGGCATATCAGCCATAGTAACACTGGGTGCAGCAGGCTGCCCTCTGAAAGCCATTCCCCTGACGAGACCACCTTGTGGCCCAAGAGTAATGGAATCATCACCGGGAAGTCTTTGAGGCAGAGGCACAGTCCTGCTCTCATAAGGATGCCTCTCATTCATCCTAACATCTTGAGAACCATAACCGCGCATCTGAGAGGCCCCAGGATTGAAGCTGCTCATATGGGAACCTGGAGACGGTACCATATTAGGAGCTCTAGGAGCAAATTCCATATGGGAGCCCCTTCTCATGGAATTGCCCATGCTGGGAACACGAGCCAACCTGCTAGTTTGAGCATGCCGCTCTTGTGCAGCATCTCTGTGTACCTCCTCAATCTTTTTGGGACCTTCCACTTTCCTCCTCTGCTGCCACTTATTCCTTCTCAGATCAATAATATCTTTAAGCATGAACCGAACCCTGCTAGACAATTTCATATTATTCGATAGTTGTGCCATATTCTGAAAATAAGCATCCATGTGGTCCCTTGCTTTTTGGTGGTCTATGATCTCACCAATCGTGCTCATCAATTTGCACAAAGCTTCAAGATTTTCTTCATCAGGATTCTGAGGCTGACCCAACAATTTACTTATGCACTCATGCATGATTCTCTCAGTCAGCATTCTTTTCTTGTATAGTTCTCCAATCAGTCTAATATTACCCAACATTCTTCTTCGTATCCGGAGTCTCTTCTCCTCTCTCTCTTCTGGAGTATCTTTACTCTCACCTTCCTCATCAGCTTTATTTGCCTCTTCTTCCTCTCTCTCCCTGTTCTCAAACTCTTCTTGGCATTTGTTCAGGAGCAGTCTCTTGAAAGTAATTTTTTGATTATCCACAGTCAACTCAGGCAAATCGGCAGAGAGGTGAAGGCAGAAGTCTGCATACATCTCACAGAAGGTGGGCTCCATCAGAGCTTTATCAAAAATCTGAGAAATAACCCCTGACAACGTAGTTACATTGTCAATGTTAACTTCTTTTACTTGTTGGAAGAGTTTTTCAAAATTTTGAGGGGTGAGCTTGTTCAATATTGCTTTCAACTGCCTCTGCTTTGCTTCTTCCACATCAGACACCTTACCTACCTCATACTTCTTTTCCGCCTTGTGCATCATCGGTAGTGGTGTCTGGAGAGCAGGCATAATACCCCTCTGGAAACCAAGACCGCGTTGCCATCTGTCAGAATCAGAATGATTTCTCTGAGGGGCTCCCTGGGGACCAAGGGACTGCATCGGGCCAGAAAGGAGGCCCCCAGGATACAGTAAATGCATCTGAGGCCGTTGGTTCCTTATAGCACCATAATTACCTCCTTGGTTTGGTCTAAAACCACCAACATTAGTTGGATAGCCAACGTCTCCCCGCATATCCCCTCGCCCTGGTGTAAGGGGTCCCGGAAATTTGCTCCATTTTTCATCATTTTCAAAGCCACTTGCACCGCCAACAGGCCTATCGATACTTCTACCAGGACTAGGATATGAATCTCGTAAACTCTTGGAACTAGAGACTATATCAGAAGTGACTTCAAATCCCACCGGAAGGTCAGTGCATTGGTCGGCAAATTTCAGGAGAAAATCTCGGGAATATCTTGTCTTTAATTCATTACCATTTCCTTCATCAGCCAGATTTTTATTCCTAGAATTTTCTAACTGTGGAGATATTTCAGCAGCATCCTCCCAATCATCAGGCTCCACTTTACCTAGAGCAGGTTTCTCATGCGAGATGTCATTATCTAGTTCACCAGATGACTGCTTCATTATATTGCTTGAAGTCTTTTCAGTACATTCTAGAGAGCTCGCAATTTCTTTCTCATCCGGGCCTTTGTACGCCATATACAGATCAGAACTTGTGCCAGCAGCCTCTGCTTTTCTCAAAAATTCCTTTTTTTTCTTTTTACCTCTCAGTAAAACAGTTTTTCCCACGTTGGCATCTGATGGTAATTTGTCCGGAGAAAGTAGATTCCCAGTACTCTTGTCCACTCCTTCACTATGAGATTTGATTGCGTTCAGATTTTCAACAGTTCTTTCTTCTGTGCCATCAATTACCTCCAGCAATGTGTCTGAACTTGAAATTTTAACATCCTGCATAGACAAAGACTTCTCCACAGTTTCACCCGATTCTGACTTAGTAGCCTCAGCCAGCTCAGCGCGCATTACGACATCAGGAGAACAGCTTACAGATCCTTGGGGTTCTTCCTCTTTAGCACCCAATAAACCACTGCTGCTGGGCGTTGCCACTTGATCTGAACTGTCTACAATTCTGACAGTAATTTCAGAAGATTTTAAGGAGAGAGATCCCAACGATTTTTCTAAATCGTTCCCATGAAATTCTTTACATCCAGAAATTTTGGTTTCTACTTGTTCTTTTGGTATGCAAATCTCAACCTCTGACTGTCTGCTACTTACGCTTTTCTTCTGCAAACCTCTATGTGTTTCATCAGTGTTTCCTGCATCAGCATTGTTGATGATCGAATTTGTAGCTGTAGAAACAGCAGGTGAGGTGGTTGATGGTTGTTCCTTTGAAGTTTTAGAGGCCAATTTAGTTCTGGAAAAAGTAGACTCTGTTTTCAATGTTTTGTCATCAAATAATTGAGAAGGCGTGTTACGTAAAATGTTTGATTGCTCGCCATCCTGAAATAAGAAAGGACAAACTATGATCAGAAACCACCATATGCTTAACTGTATACTGCTTACACCAGACCAATAATAAGATCCATACCTGATCCTGGCCCAGTGTATTTGGTTTATCTTTGAAGAAATCAGGCACAACTGCCCCATTTCTTGCTTCAAGAGAAGAGATTGCTGACTCAGTAATAGGAGCTGATGGAGAATTACTAACAAGAGCAGATGCAGAATTATTCACAGCAGCTGAACCAACAGATGGTAGGTTAGGCGCATCAGGTTCCAATGCAGTAGATGCAACTGATGCTCCAAGACCAGTCTTTGAATGTGGCAAAGCACTCACAGACGAATGGTCGACTTCCTTCTTAGGACGAATTGATTCCTCCACACGTGGCCTTGAACTAGCTGCAGACACAGAATCTTTGTCCACATATGAGCCAAGAGGTGGTTTCACTGTCACCTGTAGATACATAATTGCTATAATACAAAGTAGTAGAAGAACTAACCCAACCACATTTGATGCATGCGTTGTTAAATAGTCCGGCAAAAGTCACAACAGCATAATTGATCCAACAAACCTGGCTATGGAACCGTGGCGGCTGAGAAGTAGGTGGAGTATGAGTGCTATTCATGGAAACAGAGTTTGCAGCAGAAAAAAATACGGGAGTGGCACTATATGAATTTGCGTAAAAACTCATTGGGTGACTAGGAGGAAAAGATGGGATAGGCTGTGACTGAGGAGGCATATTAGGATGCGGTCTAATACCAGGTGAGCCGTCAAGCTTCAACTCTTCATGAGTTTCTGGGTGAGTAATCTTCACAGTTTTCCGAGATACACCATATTTGCCAGCCTGCTGCTGAGGATACTGAGGGCCCATGTTAATTCCAATGTTACCCATCTGCGGAGGTATTTGATGCGCCATCTGTGTTGGCAAGTTAAAGTTCTTTGCATGATGCATCATTCCTTGAGACTGCATGGGATGTGGCTGGATGCCAGAAATGAACATCGGCTGCTGCATTGGCGGATTTCCAATGGGTAAGGCCATAGGGATAGGCGGCAAAGGCAATGAAGTTCCTGGAAAGGCTTCAGTGTGAACTTGTGGACTGGGATTACCAAATTGAAGAGGTATCTGAGGTTGGTGAAACGGTAGTTGCATGCCCATACTAGATATAGGATGTAAAGCAGTCTTCTGAGATTGAGTCATCGAAGGTGCAGCCGGAAGTTGTGTGTCCCTCTTGGATTTGGAAACTGTCTGAGCTTCATTAGCAATAGTTTGGTCAACATTTCCTCCATCCTTCTTCGGTAGTTGCTGCTTAGGTATAGATGGAGTTGGGATAGGAGGAGCAACCCTTGAAGAGTCTTGACGGGCCTGTAAAATTAATTAGAAATTAACAAAAAAAATTGAACCTTTGCATTTAAAATTAAATTTGAATGTTTTGAAAAACAAGATTTTTTCACGGCAAGTCCATTAATTAAATAAAGGAAAATGTTGATCCCAAACCAAACATACAACATCACTGGGGTGTTGTAAATCCTGCTACTGTAAATAATGGGGAAGAAATATGGCGCGTTTTTTTTATAGGCCAAATTTTTTAAGAGAATTGCTACTCCAAGATATTGATCCCTAGCCCTCTCAGTCCTCCAAACTGAGAGGTCGGTCTCTCTCCACTTGAGCTACTAAGAATCAATAACACAAGCGATCCTTCTGATAAATAAATTGTAGTTGTTGAGATGAGATGGAATGACAATGTTTTTTTATAAGAAAATGGAAAGACAATGTTCTTCCCCACAGTATTAAATAACAAAAACGTAGTGGCAAACAACAAAACCTAAATTCAAATTAATCGTGCATTGGTTTCGGAATTCTTTTAGAAAAGGGTATAGTGATCCAAATGAATCGTGCAATGGTTTCGGAATTCTTGGTCACATAAGGTGGCAGTAACTTTGATGTGCAGAGAACTGAATACAAGCCACAAACCTGAGCCTTTTTCTGTTCGTCTAAATTTGGGGGCGCTGAGCTTGTTCGAGCAGGTATCTATCAGGATATATGAAGAGTAATACTAAACTTAGGAACCAGAGTGATAGGAGAGGAGGAAATATATACATGCAATGTCATGCAACTCTCTGATACCTGCACTCCATTCATAAAGCTAGGACTTATGGACCCAAACTGCAGATGAAATGACTTGGATGCGTCTTCTGGAGCTAAGAAATAATAGAAGTACATATTGCCAAAAGAAACAGTCAAGTCCCATTTGAAACAGCATTGCTCATATAAGGTGTAGTTGGGATGCTTCATGGAAACCTTATGTCTGACCTTTTGCAGGTGTGGTTGGCACTCTCAAGTCAGCATTACTTGCAGAAGTATTAGATCTTGGAGCTGCAGTGGAAACATTAGACTGAGGCATTGTGGACCCAGCAGCTCCTGTGACCTTTGACGTCGTATTATCAATCATCTTGGAATTGCTAGAGTTACTCCTAACCGGTGCATTGGATGCTCCTAAGAGAAAATTCATAAAACCACTAAAATTTAACCCCACCACTTCAATCCTCATAAACTCTCCAAAAATCAAAGCTGCAACCTTGATATCGCAAAACTATAATAAATGCATGTGGAGATATATCCGGAAATTAATTTGAAGTATTTCATGGCTAATAACAAAAATATCTCCTCATCAAACTCCACTGTCTGTCACCAGAAAAAGTAATAAATAAACGGCTAAGATAGGTCCGCAAGGAAATTAAAAATCATGTACCGCGGTTTTGTGCAGCTTGTGCCACAGAGTCCGAATCCACATTTGAGATATTTGTCTTTGGCAACCCACCTTGCGCATTACCACCATACTTCTTCAAACTGTTATCCAAAATATCAATTTGTTACAGAATACAAAGGCAAAATCACAAATTCCTCAGCTTGTACACCGACCATTACATCCAAAAACAGAGTATCCTCACAAACCCAAATTCCTCAATCCACATGCATGCGCTCTAACGATATGTTCACTGAAGCAACGAAACCCTAGCTGAAATTAAAGTAAACCGGTATACCTGCGGCCACCAGGATTTGATGTGGCCGATGAGGCGCCGCCTCCCTTAGTGGCGATACTCCCCTGGTACTGACGCTGCTGATTGGAGTTACCCGATCGACCGGTTTTCCTGTAATGTGTAGATTCGCTCCTCTCACCTCTTGATTGATTATGGGACATAAATCCTAATCTTTGACGGCCAATCGTTTCCCAGAAATTTCGAGCGGATTGACAACCTGCATAAATCATCGATCACATAAAAATAAAGAAAAGACTTTTTACACATTTCAAAAATACATCAATCTAAAACGAGGCGGTTATGACACAAACGATGAATCCTCCATTCGATTCTTACCCTAAGTGACAGGGTGAAATTAGGGTTTCTACTGAGATAGAAGAATGGCGGGAGCCATCCCAGATGCCAGATAAAACAGAGAATGTCAAGAAGAGGAAGGAGAAGAAGAAAGAGAAATTTGGGAGTGATTCGTGTTTATGGTAAGAACTACGAAAGGTGAAAATGATGTGGGAAAATTCAGTCTTTGGGGAGGGAGAAAGGGCACCATGGTAATACGAGTAATTCTACCGGTACTTACTTTTTTTATTTAATTATGTATATAATTAAAATAATTTTGTTTTATCTTAATTGAATATATATTAAAATAAATATATATTTTTTAATATTTGAACATTTAAGTTAAAATAACGTTGTTTTAACTCAACACAAATCAAAACAACACTGTTTTAACATGTATACTTAATTAAGTACACAATGATTAAGTATGCATAGCATTATTCATGGTAATATATAAACTGTAATATAATAATAAATTCTTAATTTTCACAATTGGAGACAAACCTTTTTCCAAATAATTGCAGTTATAGCAATCTACAAAATGTAAGAAATTGTGGAATAGGGTTGACTAAATAGTTATAGAATGACAATTGCTTAAACAGTCACGCGTTCAAATTCTCTCAACTACATTACTTATAAAAAAAATCCCTTTTGTACATTGTAAATATTATACAGTATCAATACAAATTCACTTATAAAAAAAAACATTACTTATAAAAAAAAATGCAAAGAATTTTTGTAAGTGTAACAATAACAACCAAGAGAATTTATTGGAAGATAATATTTGAATGCTGGAAATTTTCTAAATATTTTTTTTCTACCAAGATGATGAATATGATAATGAAAATCTTAAACCATGATTTATTAAATACACACTTTCATTTTACACTAAATAATATAACAACAGATCTGAACTTTTTGATTTTAACAATCTATTGAACATTCCGCATTATGGAACAATCTATTGAACAATCTTTGGTTGCTAAATATTCCTGAGGCCACTAAGCTTTTCTTGTGGAAAGTATTTCATGGTGCATTATGGACTAATGAGGAATGTTTCCGCAGGAGGGTTTCTATTACGGATGACTGTCTGGTCTGCGATGAATCTGAATCTATTCTACATATTTTACGTGATTGTCCCAGAAGCAGATGGATGTGGGAGACTCTATTTACTGTGTTGTCTTATATGTTTTTCTCATTACATAATCTTGTCGATTGGGTTTCTAGTTGTATACTACGTGATGATTTGGATCCTAATTGGCAGGTTGCCTTCGCTATTACTTGGTGGCACCTTTGGTTGAATCGGAACGATGAAATCTTTCAAGGGAAATGGCAATTACCCTGGTGTATCGCTTCAGCTATCTATGCTTATTTTTAGGAGTTCCAATGTATGCAAAGTCGTTCCAGGGCATTATCTTTTGGGACAGGTGCCAGAATGATAACCAATCCTGGAGCAGAGGAGGTCCTTGTCCTTACTAGTGATTTGGTACTTATGGTGGATGCAGCCGTATGGCAACAATCAAGTATAGCAGGGTGTGGAGCCGTCCTTTGTGATAGAAATCATACCTGGTTGTCGAGATTCAGTCGCCATATTGGTGTGTGTTCAGTGATCGCAGCGGAGCTCTGGGCCATATTTTATGGATTAAAACTGTTAGGAAAGTATCCGCATCATTTCGTTACAATTTTATTAGACTGCAAGGTTGCAATTGATCTAGTTTCTGGCACCCGAATAGACCTTCGGAATAGCGAACTGGTGCGTCTGATAAGGACATTGTCGGATAAGTCAGGGAGATGTACGATCTCATATATTAAACGACAGTGCAATGCTCAAGCTGATTCTTTGGCCAAAGGTGGTCTCTCTTTGCCTTCTTATTCCTTGCAAGAGCATGTTGATGATCCTTTTGGGATGGCTGGTACTGAGGATGCTAATGTATTAGTGAGCCCTACGCTTCATGAATATGGTGTACCTCTGAGGCTTGGAACTGTCCCTTCTCTGGCGGCACAATCAGGGGGTGAGGAGGAGGCCAGGTTATGTAATCCGGGTGGGTCAGGAGACGATAGACTTGTAGCCAACGATGGATATAATAGGTGTTTGGATCAAGCGGCATTGGTGCCTGCGGCAGTGATTGGATCACGACGTAGATTAGTTACTTTAGCAGATTTTTTTCCTGTTCGTTTCTTTGATCCACCTTGACTGGACTTCTGTAATTGCTTGGCATTTAGCCTCTTTTATATATAAAAAACAATCTATTGAACATGACCATCAATATAATTGCTGAAGTTGGTTCTACCAATTATTTTATCGTGCATCCTCAATTTTTTTCTTGTTCAGAATGCTTTGGACCAGATTAATAAGATATGTCCAGAATAGCCAATCATGACTGTCGGATTTTTAATACGACGGCCAGGATAAAACATAACATTAGATTAATAAAATTTAATAAATTATATAGTTGTTTGTGTCTGGGTCGTTGGATTAAAAATTCGACGACCGTAATTGACTATTCTGGACATATCTTATTAATCTAGTCCTAAGCCATTCTGGACCAGAAAAAAATTTCGTGCATCCTACGTATGAAATGTAAAAATAATTCATGAACAATAAATGAGAAAAGTTATATTAAACGTTGAGAGACTACAGATCAAATTCAATTGAAACTTTACAATATAAGTGATTGACTACAACAAAACTAGGATATATGATGTTTTCAGTGGTGTTTGTTGTGTCTATCGATAAAAAACGTTGATTCTTTCAAAATATGTGACTCTAAATAATGCTAAGTATCTAAAGTTGGATACTAAAGTTGGATACTAAAGTTGGATACTGATGTCATGAGGTCAATCTCCACGTATTTTACATATTATCCATGTGTTTTGTAAATAGTCATATCATATAGTAGCCTGATAAGAAATTGTCTTCTTGTCATGTGAAATGGAAACTCTGATTCAGATCCTTTTTGCAATCAATTTTTAACACTATTTTGCCTAATATTCTACTTTTCATGTTTTGTATGCATATGAGTCTATCATCCATTTGAGCCTATTTTCTTCGATTTTATGATGTTTTGAATGCAAGTGCAAAAAATTGCCAAGTTTTAGGTCTTTTTGAGGAAGAAGAAAGAAGATATGTTCTTGCCCCTATCTTCAAGATTTGGGGTTTTCACTCTCCCACGCATCCAAAGTATTGTTCTGGGCTTATTCCAACACTAGAAACCTTGGTTGATAAAAAAAAAGTGAATCGCAACTCATTCATGGCCGAAGCAAAAGAAGAACTCCAAGAAGATTTCAAGAAATTTAACTAAGTTCTTGCTTTGCTAAAAAAAAAACTTTAACTAAGTTCTTGGAAGAAAACGGTGTCATCAACCAACTTTGAAGTCATGATCCAAGCTAGATGAAGTTATGAAGGATCTAAGCTGATCAACCTCTTCTACTGCACCGGAAGCTATGGATCCAATCAGCTCACTTGTGCAAGCCTTGAGGCAGAATGGATTAAGTGAGGATGACGCTATCTCAAACCTGCAAGAAGGGATAAAGAACAAATTTTTTTGGCAACATTGAAGGGATCTCTCTCTCTCTCTCTCGTTTGACCTTATTTCAATGTGACATCTTAGGCAAGAATCGAGATATATAAGTTCTCTACAACTTTGCAGGAGAAAATTTTCCCAGAAGGTGCCTATATTTTCCAAGAAACAACAAAGAGTATACCTAATAAATGTGGAAACATTATCCATAACTTCAAGAAAAGTTGTGATAGATCCTAGAAGATGCCAACTTCTTGAGCTTCCAGGACCTTTTAGAAGATGTCTTAGAGATCTAAAACAACTTAGAGAGGCAAAACAAGCCAGCAAGAGATTGGAACCTCTCGGACAAGTTAAGAAATTGTGTCAAGTTAAACATGAAGTCACCAAAACCTAGTCTATGTAGTATTATGAATTTCGCCAATAAAAGGGAGCATGTTCCCAAGTCTAGGACACGGCTCATCATCGATTTTACATGTTTTTTTACACATTACACACAAACACATGAAAAAAACTCGCCACTCTTCAGTTTTATTTAGTCTTGTTCATTTTATACATAGAGTTGAGAAAAATTATTTATTTCTTTGTCTATGAAGTTGAATACATGCATGTCCTTGTCATGAGCAACTAAACAACTCAATCTTTGGATGATCTACAAAGTTTAAGAGGATA
>JAOYMZ010000008.1:686261-716231 GCA_025802335.1 Pinguicula primuliflora
AGCAATAAATTCAACCTTTACATTTATTGTCATTGTTGCTTTACATTCCAAACTTGTAGTATTTAAACAAGATCTTCTTGTAAACTATGACATGAATAATCAAGCAAGTTCTTGTTGAATTGAAAGAGTGTTGTGCTCCTCCTATACTGAGTGTGGGTGCAATCTCCCCACGAGATTACGTTTCCATTTCCCCACCATAGCTCGGAAGAAGAAGAAGAAGCCTGCACATCAGGCCTTTGCTGAAGTAATCCGAGAACAGCTTTACACAGGTTCGGTCACGCATTCTCGATCTCGGGGACATAACACATAGTCTCGGCTTCTCAGACTGGAAATTGAATCTGTACCATGGTTATTCTAGTCATGAGAGTTCTGAAGCAGTGAGTCGAACACACCGAGATCAAGCGCACTCCAAACTCGTGTCAGGCTACTACTATGAACCGCCATGAATGAAATCGAAGACTGCAGTTTAGTAGTAGACTTAGTAGCTTTTTGATTTTGAAATGTATGGCAGTGTGCCTCCCTTATATATACAAAAAATGATCCCCACAAGCCAGGAAAAAGTTTAGCAAATAGAAACTAACAGGAAAACAGATTGACGAGAACCCAACAAGGCTCTCAAGGAGGATCGAAAAGATAAACTGAAGAGCTCTAGTTCAATGCATCCCTGGTGTTTGAGGGGCAAGTGGTAACAACGCTCCTTGACGGTTGAACTTCAAGTCGTCCATCTCTCGATCCAGGAGTCCAATGGTCACGAGCAGGCGAAGAGGCTGGGAACAGGGAGGGGAGACTACCAGACAGGGGGATCTCCAGTCTTAGAAAGGACCTGGTGGAATTCTTGCATCATGGAGATATGGAGGTCCGGAAGAAACGCCAGGATCCGACCGAAAGATGTTGAGCTAACGGAGAGGAAGTATGAAGCCTGCTTTAGCCAAAAGTGTGAGGCTTGCTTTAGCCAAAAGATCCTCCTCCGAGTTGAGAGCTCGCCGAATGTGTTGAAGTCTATAGGGTGTACACTAGGCCAATGTCTTCTTCATCATACAGGTGAGGCTCAGGTACGAAAGATACACAACTCTATCATCAGTTGAGTCGATTGTCATGGTGATGTCCGATCGAATTGTGATGTTTTGCTTGTTGATAGCGCACGCCAATGCAACCCAAATTGAATCACCCAGAATTATGGTGAAGTCATCCAGGATTATCCGAAAAAATCAGATTTCAGATTCGGATTCGGATTTTACTGTAAAATTTCGGATAACCGATCGGTTATTCCAACCGATCTGAAGCATTTTTAATTTTTATTTTTTTAATTTTTTAATTTTTTTTTTATGTTTAGCCCCTTGGTTATTGAGCTAGGTAATTGCCAAATTTGGCATCTCTTCGAAGAAAAACAGCGAACAGAAGGCTAATACAAGAAATAAGAGTATGTATTGCTACTACTGTATTTTTTTAATATATTTTTGTGGGTAGTACAAAGATTCGAACTCTTTACCTCATACACACTCACAGCATTGGATCAAGGTCATCTTGGTCATCCGAAAAATTACACTATTTATAATTAAATTAAAATTATATTTACAATAAAAAAATCTAAAATTGTCACTCATTTCCCATCCTAATTGCAAACGCTGAACAGAACACAAACAGATGGTCGAAGGAGAATCGAGAAACAAAACTCCTTGTTTTCTTAGAGTTGAAACTTGGTATAAAGATGAAAATAAGATTTGCTTCACAATTTTAAGCTGTCTTCCTCTTCAAATGTGATATGCTGCAGTATTGCGTTGTCGTTATTTTATTTTATAACATTGCGTACTATTGTATTCGAAATCCGATTAAAATAATCCAATTTTAAATGGATTGGACATGGTTATTGTTTTTCAAAATTCAAATCCGAAAAAATCCGAAAAAAAATATCTGAATTCGATCTGATCCGATCAGTTTGCAACCCTATTAACAGCCACGTCCACACCAGGAACAACATTTACACAGCTACTTTTTTCATTGTTGGCGAGGACTTGAACATCCAACATAAAATATCAATCGAGAGCCATGAAATCTAAACCAATCCCCTCCTAAGAAAACATAATGCAGTGAATCATATACAAGAATTACGCATGATTGCAAGCATATGGTTATTTGATCTATGGAACATAAAAACGACTGAATAAGAAATATGTCTCCCATAATTAAACTTTGTTTATTTTTGTAAAAGATAAATATTATGTATAAATCTCAAAATTTGAAAATGCGAACATTGGATGCTTTCTGAGTATTGTTGTCCCAACATTTATTTTTGATTCCAATATGCCTCCATCAGTCTCCATTTAGCCTCATTCCCTTTCCATTTAGCCTCCTGTTGTCTCCATTTAGAGATCTCCTGCCTACAATGAGAAAGCCTCAGCCTACATTCTTCATACCCACACTTGGAGTAGTTTGCCTCTGACGGACCGAGCTTTACGACTACATGTTCTTCGTCCCCGCACTTTGTGTTTCCCTTGGCAGGAAATGTCTCCTGGACGACTTCAAAAGAACTGGAATTCCGTACCCACATTCGTGATCTTACCCCACACCTCGAATAAACTCTTATTGAACCAAGCATCCTGAATTTCGTTTCCCTGCAAACAATCACACTTAAAGTAGGAGATGATTATGTAGTAAGGAAAAAGAATAAGAAGAATAACTATTGTTGATCGGAATGGGGTAGCAAATTAATCTGCTACATGCAGGTTAATACAGATACAGAAAAAGACATTGAAACACGAAAACAATGACAAACTTAACGATCGACAGATTAACACTTAGACCAACAAAAGTAAACGAACGGAAAAAGGTGACTTTGGCAAATTGAAAAATCGAAAACCCTCCTAACGTTTATCCAGGAAACAGATTAAAAACAACGTAACACACATTGATTCGACTCCATGATAATGTTCTCGGCAGACTTTCCTCGAGCACCACAGAGCATACACCTAAAACTCAAAACAACCGCGCAAAGCTATATGAGATTTAAAAAAAAATCAAAGCAGCTAAGGAGATATGCACTCAAGCCACATTAAACCCGAGCAGACTTGGTTTCGACCGGAGAATTTTCCCCCCCTCTAATTCATCTCCATAGACGCCGATTTCACCAAACCGTAACTTGTGCGGCGAGTGAAGCAGCGGGGCCGAATCACTCCTCTGCCCTCCCCCTTACCAAACCAAGGTATTGATCACCTACCCTTTGAGCTTTAGAACTCCAGATCCGCCGTCCCAATTCTGCAATTCCCCCTCCACTCCAACCCTCGAGTCTCCCCAGTTAAAGGGATCGCAAGCGGCAAGCCCCATGCCATGAGAAATGGGCAGGCTGGCAGAGGGTGTGGTTTGGGGCTGAATTTCTCGGACAAATCTCTTCTGGTCCCAGCCCAATAAATTATTGAAATAGGAAGTAAGTAGCCCAATAAATTGAGGAAATAAGTAGCCCAATAAATCTGAACTAATAAATCTTAAACTCGCAATTAAATTCTTAACCACATAATTAACCCCACAATTCACATGCTTAAAGCCTGTTTTGCGCGAGGTGCTTTTGATTTTAATTGTGTTTATAAGTACCTTTTAAAATAAAATGAGTGTTTTGCGTAATACAAGTAATAGTGCTTGTGCTTTTTTACAACCTCTCTCTTCTTAAAAATAATCCAGAATTGTAGGGACATGTAGTTTCATTAAGGATTTTGCAGCATGTATGTCGTTTAGTAATAAAGCTCTTCTAACATTTATATGTTATTAAGAATTTTTGTATTTTAAAATGCCGAACCTTACACCCATAGCTCGGCCGAGACAACAGAACAACACAGAGAAAAGTGTTACATGAATTTATTTAAAAGTAATCTAATGTTGTTCCTTTGTCTCGGCCGAGTTATGGGTGTAAGGTGTAAGAAATTTCTGATTTTAAATAAATTCTTATGTGAATTGTGGGGTTAGTTGTGTGGTTATTAAAATTTATTAGTTCAGATTTTTGGGCTACTTATTTCCTCCTTAATTTATTGGGCTACTTATTTCCTCCTTAATTTATTGGGCTACTTTACTTCCTATTTCCCCAATTTACTGGGCTGAGTCCAGAAGAGATTGGGTTGAGAAATTCAGCCCAAAACCACACCCACTGCCAGCCTGCCCATTTCTCATGGCATGGGGCTTGCCATCCCTTTTAACTGGGGAAACTCGAAGGTTGGAGGGGAAATTGCAGAATTGGGACGGCGGGGCCGAGGATCTGGAGTTCCGAAGGGTAGGTGATCAATACCTTGGTTTGGTAAGGGGGAGGGCAGAGGAATGATTCGGCTGCGCTGCTTCACTCGTCGCACAAGTTACGGTGTGGTGAAATCGGCGTCGATGGAGATGAATTAGAGGGGGGAAAACTCTCCGGCCGAAACCAAGCCTGCTCGGGTTTAATGTGGCTTGAGTTCATATCTTCTTAGTTGCTGTGATTCAGTTTAAATCTCATATAGCTTTGCGCTGTTGTTTTGAGTTTTTAGGTGTATGCTCTGTGGTGCTCAAGGAAAGTCCGCCGAGAACATTATCGTGGAGTCGAATCAATGTGTGTTACGTTGTTCTTAATCCGTTTCCTGGATGACACAAACGTTAGGAGGGTTTTCGATTTTTCAATTTGCCAAAGTCACCTTTTTTTCGGTTTGTTTAATTTTGTTCGACTAAGTGTTAATCGGCCGATTGTTAAGTTTCTCATTGTTTTCGTGTTTCAATGTCTTTTTCTGTCGGTATGGTATGCATATGCTTTGTTTGTTTGCAATCGATCTTCTCCTATATTTTGACCTGGTTATGCGAGTTTCATTAATCTTTTATGACACAACTTCACGAGGTTGACAGTGTAGCAAATCATCCGAAAAACATTGTTGTTGTTTCTTGATAGAAATGGATATTCTATATCTGTATTAACTTGCATGTAGCAGATTTATTTGCTACCCCATTGCGATCAACAATAGTTATTCTTCTTATTCTTTTTTCTTACTTCATAATCTTCTCCTACATTGAGTGTGATTGTTTGCAGGGAAACGAAATTCAGGATGCTCAGTTCAATAAGATTTTTTTCAAGGTGCGGGGTAAGATCACAAATGTGGGTACGGAATTTCAGTTCTTTCCAAGTCGTCCATGAGACATTTCCTGCAAAGGTGAACTCACAGTGTGGGAACGAAGAACAGGAAGCTGTCCAAAAGCTACGTCCGGTCTCCGAAAAATTGAGAGAGGAGATTGATGAATGGAGACAGTTGGAGGTTAGATGTAGAGAGTTGCATGTTAAATGTAGAGACTTACATGTTAAATGTAGAGAGAAGCAGGCTAAATATTGGGCTGAATACAGAGAGATTCAATCTAAGATCTCTGACATCGGCGTCTTTGACTCTGAGGGGTATGATGATGAGGAGTATAAGGTGTGGTGTGATGAGGAGGAATTGGGGCGGAGTAACGAGGAGTATGATCATGAGTAGTATAAGGAGTATATTGATGAGGAGATTGAGGCCTACCCAGTATGAGGTGATACCTTATGCTCCTGGTAGATTATGTTTTCTTTGGATGGTTTGGTTTAGATTTTTGTTTTATTATGGCACTGTTCGATGTTTTTATTGACTTGATTATATAATTTAATAAGTTTTTACGCCTGTGCTGCCTCACTAAGTCAACTCTTTCAGTTTGTTCATTAAAAGAGAGCAATAAAGTAATAGATATTGATCAATTACAAGAAGAGATTCAGGAGAGCTAACAGCTTGCTTTGTTTTAGCAGCTTCACTTGCGACAAGACGGCCTTCATTTAGGATCTTTTAAAGGAAAATAAGTCTACTTGCATGGTTCCTACTTCTCTTGAGCTGTCTTTGTATATAAGGAGTGTTTTCCATTAGCTTATTCTTCATTCTACATTGGATTCATTCAACACTCGTCCTGTTTGAACCCTTGTGAACAGAACAAGCTATCCTGTGAGTAGTTTTTTTTTTGGGATAACGTAGGGAACCATACCGTAAACCCAGCGTCCTGCCGCAATAGCCTGCAAACCACGATATGGAGATAAGCCACACTTGGCAAGCCATATGTGATAGATTCATGTCGCCAGGCTTATGTCGTTGAAGGAATATAAACCCATGAACTTTGAGTGCAATTGTAACTCTTTGACCACTAGCCAACCTCTCTTTGACTTCTATGAGTATAGTTTGATTCGTGGCGTATAAACTCCATTTATGGGCAGTATTCTAGAAGTTGTTGTGAGGTTCATGTGCTGCTAAGGCTCCATCCATGTCATCTTTTTCAGTACTGGAGCTGTAGAATCCATCTTCTGTCACGAAACTAGTAGGCAACATAGATCCATGCAGGATTTTGGGATCTCGTCATTGATATTTTATGTTGGAGGTTTTGATTGACTTGATTATTCTTATTTTTTACTTGATTATTCAGTTTATAAAGTTTTTTTTTTATGTTGTGTTTTGGACTATGTATTCGGCTTGACTTCGGCTTCCTCTATATATAAAGGGGTTTTTTTTTTACTTATGTGTTGCTTCTTAACTCAGTTTCAGATTAACTTCTTTCTGTATACCGAACAAAAAAAAAACTTCTTTCCGTATGAAAACAAACAGAACAATAACATAATAGGCCTTAATCAATTACAAGAACAGATTGAAGATAGTTAACATCTGTTACATGAATTGTATAATGTATTAGCATTATGAAGAAAATCGACATTTCAAAATACTTCAGTATAGGAACATTAACAATTTGTAAGCATTTATCAGCCACAAATTTTAAGTATCCAATGAGAACTGTCATTGCACCATTTCCTTAGGGTCCGTTTAGTAGCTGAGATATAATGGAATTTTGTAAAATTATTTCACTAAATCCCTTATTTAGTAGGAGGGATGATTTGAGAAACATTTTCCCACTGAATTTCATTAGATTAGGGATGATGTAGGATAATATAGGAAAATATTTTCCATTTTAAAGGATAGGATTTAGTGGGCAACTTAATTTTTTTTTGTTAAAATTACTAATTTGTCCCCTTTCAAAATTATTGAAATAATTATAAAAAATAATAAATGACAACAATATTTTTTTCGAAAAAAATAAAATATTTTCAAAAATATTTTTCCTAAAAAAATTAATATAGTTTTTCAAATAATTTTCAAAAATAATTCGAAAATATTTTTTTCTAAGATAAAATATTTCATTCGATATATTTTTTTCGAAAATAAAATATTTCAAATATATATATATTTTTTCGAAAATTAAAAATAATTCGAAAATATTTTTTTCAAAAAAATATAAAATTCTAAAATTAGTATGGTTAAAATTGTAATTATACTTAAATTTTGAAATCATTCCATAAACTTATAGTTTTATTTAAATTTGTGTCTAAGTTAGTCATTCTTCGTATGAGTGATGCTACTCATACATTTTATTTTGACATTATCACTAAACACACACATGTGGTACCATCCATGTCACCTTTTTTCCAATTTTTTTTCTTTTTTTCACAATATTATAATGGTGCCACATGTGTGTGTTTAGTGATAGTCTCAAGAAAAGATATATGAATAGCATTATTCTCTTCGTATTCATTTTATAAATGAGCTCGGGTATTGCGGATTGTCATATTGCCCTAATGAACCCGAAAATTACGAAATGTAGAATTTGGTATCGTTACACTTGTATTTGTAAGAATTTGGCTATATTAGCATAATAGATTTTTATTTGAGTTGTTAAGGTGACGAAGGATTTTTCAAATTGTGTTACTATTGTTTAATTAAGTTTATTATTCTATTAAGGATAAAATGGTAAAATTACATCAATTTTAAAATCATTACATCAATTTATTCTGGTTATTAAATATAACATTTTAAAATCTCACTATATTCTAAACCCTTAAAATCATACATAATCATGCGTACAAAATGCAAGATATATTTTTCTCATCCCACTAAATCTCATCCTCTTATATCCCATTCATCTCAGCTACTAAACGGACCCTTAGAGTCTGTTTACTTGACATAATTATGTAGGATGTGCGTGGGATAAGTCGATAGTACATGTTTACTACACACAAAAAACACATTGTGGTAAAATAGAATTTTGAAATTGAAAATCGTGTCGCTCGTGTTTTTGGAATTAACCTAGGATTCAGACCCAAAAAATGGTTTGACAAAAAAGGTGATATTGAACTAATCCCATTTTGTACCTTCACATTCACCCTCTAATATTCTCACGAATTACATCAAATTGTCATCGACATTTAAATCTATTAACCCATCAAATTTTTGGGCGCAGTCAGAAGAAATGATGAATTCCTAGAAAATAAATTCACGCAATCAGGGGATTGCGACATCAAATCAAAGAACCACGATTACATACGAGGTAATTCATTCAAATCTAAATATATAATGTTTGTTCAATATCATAATTCATGTGTATGTATACGATTATGTGTTAGATACGTTTTGGAATTTTGTTATGCGTTTACTGGGTCAGAAAGATAGGATATTTGGAACAAAGTTCGAAAGAAGTTTTACAACGGTTAGCAAATTTTTTTCATAGGGTGTTAGATACTTTTGTGTTGTAAACCTGGTTGTGTACTGACCACTGAGATTTGCGAGTATTTATATTGAACAGATTTGGTATAATAAATAACAGTGATTGTGTTTTATGTTTGAAATTGTAATCAGGGCTATGGAACCAATGAATGGAAATGTGTATGCCAAGAAAAAGCTATAACCCAACTCGAAGTACAAGCACTAACAACAGCGAACAAGGAGCGCATAGATCACCTCGAAAATATATTGCATTGCATCACTACAGAGCACACAAATTTTCTTCAATCAAGTTGAAGAAAAAACACTCATAGAGGTAATGAAATTGTGTATTAAAGAAGAATTCTGATCAGAGAATGGTTTTCACAAGGGTTTCAACGAAAAGTGTGTCTTCCTCATCGCACAAGATACGCCTGGAAGTCATATTACTTATCGTGAAGTCCAGAAAAAATGAAGGTGTGGAAGAGCGAGTACAACCTGTTGCACGACTATCTAAGTCTAAGTGAGTTTGCGTTTGACTCGGCTTCGATGCAGATCATAGTGGACGAACAACTGGGGAGCGGACGGATGGCGGTATAATGATGATCCCTTGTTGCGTTTCGCTTGCATTGTGATATCTGTGAAATTAATGATGATCCTTTTTTCAGAAAAATTAAGATTTTATTTCTAATACGGGGTGGTGCTAGCACCTACATGGTCCTACTGACCCTTCCATCGAAATGATTTTGGATGATATATGTCCACCTCCTTAAAACCTCTCTTCGGCAAATCCCTGGCAGGGAAAATCATAGGAGAGGAAAGAGTATGGCGCCATAAATCATCCCTTACACCGAAAGTTATAAAAATTATTACTATACTAATGGTCAAATGCTTTTCAGACATCTCTTGCTTTTCTTCTTCTAGAATAGTGGCTGTGGTGGTCTTTCTATAGTTGAGTCCTGATCTTTTCCGGAGGTTGAGCTTGGCTGGTGAGTGCATAATAAGTTTGTTTAGCTCCTTCTTTCGTCAGGATGTCAGCAGCTTGATTGAGTTCTCTGAAGCAGTGGTGAATGCTGCATTCATGAAATTGTTCCTTGAGCTCCCAGATCCGGATCAGTTTTTGTCGAATTTTCCATGGAGGTGCTGATACCTGCAAGACACTATTCACTAAAACCAAAGAATCAGAGTTTATGGTTAGTCGCATGAAACTGTTTTATAAAGCTAGCTCCATGCCAATTTTTAGTGCTTCTGCTTCTGCCTCAATTGGTAGATGACACCTAATTCGGGAATAATAAGATAGCCTGTGTATTCCATGAGCGTCCTTGAATAGGCCTCCGATTCCTGTTGCGTCTGTCGTTCGACTGCCATCTATATTGAGCTTCATGAATGTATGTTCAGGTGGCTCCCAATATAGCTCACAGTGGCTTATAGGAAGAGGCTCCTTGAGTTGAATCTGTAGGCAGTTCAGGATGCTTTTGCCCTGAATATGATCCGGATATGAAAAACTTCCTGAATGTAAAATGTCCGTCAGCAAGTTCTGGGCATTAAAGATCACATTTCTCGAGTTTAGCTATGTTTCTCCATAACGTATTCCGCATCTCATCTTCCAGATTTCCCAGCATATGCAAACGGGTATAGTTTTCCGTAAGAAACTGGTAGTTCTGTCAGAGCATCCCACTATCTATTGCTCAATCCTGTTTGATAAAGAAGTTAATGATGATGATCCCTTGTTTGGCTTTTTTTTGCAGGATAACATCAAATACAAAAAACTAAAGAATAGGAAATGACCATGGTATTACGACTGGTGTGATATATTGGTAACACAAGTGCAACTGGTGCTAGTATGAACGACTCCAACAATACTCGAAGTGCAACTGCAGTTCCAGCCAGTTGTGATGTTCAGATTGTTGTGGAGTTAGACGATGAAACCGACGATCAAACACAAGATGCATGAGGAGACTACAAAATTATCTATTGTGAATGTTTCAAAACCACATTCTATACCGGCGGATAAACATCCATAGAAGAGTAGTGGATATAAGACACACAAAACAACTAAACCTAGTGCTGGTGGCACTGACAATGTTAATAGTGAAAATCTCAAAATGAGGAATTAAATATCCCAAAATAAGGAATTGTGTGGTTAAGAATTTAATTGAGGGTTTAAGATTTATTAATTCAGATTTATTGGGCTACTTATTTACTTATTAATTTATTGGGCTACTTATTTGCTCATTAATTTATTGGGCTCTTATTTGCTCATTAATTTATTGGGCTACTTATTTGCTCATTAATTTATTGGGCTACATATTTGCTCATTAATTTATTGGGCTACTTATTTGCTCATTAATTTATTGGGCTACTTATTTGCTCATTAATTTATTGGGCTACTTATTTACTCATTTATTTATTGGGCTACTTCTACTTCCTATTTCCCCTATTTACCGGGCTGGGATCAGACAAGAGATTGAGCCGAGAAATTCAGCCCAAAACCACACCCTCTGCCATCCCCCTTCCGTACAAGTCTACGAGAAGAGGGTAAAAAGGGGCTTGCGATCACTTTAACTGGGGCGACTCGAGAGTCGGAGGGGGAATCGCAGAATCGGGACGGCGGATCTGGAGTTCTAAAGCTCAAAGGGTAGGTGGTCAATACCTTGGTTGGTAAGGGGAGGGCTGAGGTGTGATTCGGCTGCGCTGCTTCACTCGCCGCACAAGTTACGGTGTAGTGAAATCGGCGTCGATGGAGATGAATTAGAGGGGGGAAAACTCTCCGGCCGAAACCAAGTCTGCTCGGGTTTTATGTGGCTTGAGTGCATATCTCCTTAGTTGCTGTGATTTTGTTTAAATCTCATATAGCTTTGCGCGGTTGTTTTGAGTTTTTAGGTGTATGCTCTGTGGTGCTCAAGGAAAGTCCGCCGAGAACATTTTCATGGAGTCGAATCAATGTGTGTTACGTGAGATCGTAGTTTGTTTTTTATCTGTTTCCTGGATGCAACGTTAGGAGGGTTTTCGATTTTTCAATTTTTTGCCAAAGTCACCTTTTTTTCGGTTTGTTTAATTTTGTTCGTCTATGTGTTAATCGGTCGATTGTTAAGTTTCTCTTTGTTTTTGTGTTTCAATGTCTTTTTCTGTCGGTATGGTATGCATATGTTTTGTTTGTTTGCAATCGATCTTCTCCTATATTTTGTCCTGGTTATGTGAGTTTCATTAATCTTTTATGACACAACTTCAGGAGGTTGACAGTGTAGTAAATCATCCGAAAAACATTGTTGTTCTTGATAGAAATGGATATTCTATATCTGTATTAACTTGCATGTAGCAGATTAATTTGCTACCCCATTGTGATCAACAATAGTTGTTCTCCTTATTCTTTTTCCTTACTACATATTCATCTCCTACATTAAGTGTGATTGTTTGCAGGGAAACGAAATTCAGGATGCTCGGTTCAATAAGAGTTTTTTCGAGGTGTGGGGTAAGATCACAAATGTGGGTACGAAATTCTAGTTCTTTTGAAGTCGTCCAAGAGACATTTCCTGCCAACGGAAACAGAAAGTGGGGGGATGACGAACAGGAAGTCGTAAAGCTCGGTCCATCGGAGGCAAACTACTCCAAGTGTGGGGATGAAGAATGTAGGCTGCGGCCGTCTCAATGTAGGCAGGAGATCTCTAAATGGAGACAGGTGGAGGCTGAATGGATAGGGAAGGAGGCTTAATGGAAATGGAAGGAGGCTGAATGGAGACAACGGGCGGCTTATTGGAAACATTTTGAGGCTAGATGGAAAGCCCTAGATGAAAGGAGGCTAAATGGAGACTAAATGGAGACGCTTATTGGAGACATTTTGAGGCTATATGGGAAGCCTTAGATGGAAGGTGAGAGTGGACGGTAGATACCGGATGTCCGGATTAAAGTTCTTTTGATGAGAAGAGAAGGTTTGTTTATTGTTGATCCGAATCAGTTTGCATTAAATAAATGTTGGGACAACAGTACGTAGAAAGCATTCAATGTTCACATTTTCGAATTTTTAGATTTATACACCATATTTATCTCTTACAAAAATAAACCAACAAAGTTATATTACGGGAGTAATATTTCTAATTCAATCGTTTTTATGTTAGATAGCTCCAATAAAGCTATTTTGGCTGTTTGATAACCATATGCTTGCAATCATGTGTAATTATTGTATATGATTCAATGCATTATGTTTTCTTAGGAGGGGATTGGTTTAGATTTCATGGCTCTGGATTGATATTTTATGTTGGACGTTTTTTAAAATTAAGCCCGCCACTCGCTAGCGCTGCTGCTAGTCTGTTTTCCAAGGGTTATGGAGTACCCTAAGGCCGGTAATGCATACCACAAGTTCAGGGTCTAGAGAAATTCCTGCCTGGTTCTACTGTTTCTCTTCAATTTGTATAACCTCTGTTGAACTGATTTTTGCAGAATGGTTCTGTCGTTGCTGGATCTATTTGATGGGTGGAATTATAGGATCTTAAGTTAAGGGTGTTCGCATGTTTAGATCTATTGATTCTAAGAAAGGGTATTAATGTAAAGTTACAAAGATTTAATATATGACAATGTTATCCCGCTACAATCATAAATACCGAACATTGATTAACTTATTCCACATTTTCTCAATCCCACTTAATCCATGTAGTTATTTATCTAGCGAACGAGTTGATTAATCTTTAATTCCAAGTAATCCCACATTATAGGATTAATCAGGATAGAGTTCTAAGATCGTATTTTGCATTAACGTTATGGGTTATATTATGGAACAATCCATCATAATTTATATTTCATTGGAGTTCGACATTGATTTACATTATGTTATAAATGAATTTTAGGATAGAAGTGGTCGCCGTGAGCGATGTATATTTATACGTGGATAATTAGTCACCTCTATAATATTAATATTTTTACTTTTTAAATTTATTTTTGATTAACATATTTATTATTATTATTTTTAAGATGAACCATATTTTTTTACAAATTTTAGTCTAAGATCAATTTTTTGATTAGTTCTGTCCTTGTAAATTAATATATTTTAAAGTATAAAATAGTAATTTGAGCTTTATGTTTAAAGTTCAGCCCAGAGTAAACCTTTTCTTTCAGTGTCTAATTTAATATATTTTAAAGTTAAAAATAGTAATTTGGGCTTTATGTTTAAAGTTTTAATAATGCTAGATGTCCCAATAACTAATTCAGAATTCATCCTTACAAAAATAAAATATTAATTATTTAAAATACAAAAGTCTTAATGACATTTAAATAATAGACTAAACTTGCAAAATTCTTAATTAAACTACATGTATCCTTAATTAAACTACATGTATCCTTAATTAAACTACATGTCCCTACAATTCTGGATGATTTGTAGGGACATGTAGCATCACTCATGTATTCAAGCTCTAATTATGGTTGTTTTGTGGGATGATTTTTGAAGCCTAAAGAAGAAAGGTGGTCGAATTCGAGTATTATATCGCTTGGTTCAAATTCAATGGCATCTGATTTGGATTAGAATTATGTGATCAAGCCATGCTAAGGGGATAAAAGAAGCAACAGTAGCAGTAAAAGTACAGGAGAGCGAAAAAGAGAGCCAACCTTCATCAAGGGACACAAGAAGATTGAAGACCAGTTGAATAATATGAAATCTTCGAGAAGCAAAAAATATGAAGACCGGTTGTATGAAATCTTCCCAGGTGCAAAAAAATATGAAGACCGGTTGATTAAGATTAATTTGATCCCAAAATATATCTTTATTTATATTTTATTACAAATATATCATGTTTATTTTAATTAAAAAAATAATCTCATTAAATGCTTATTATTAAGAAAGCTGAAGTTCTAAGAAAAAGAACATCATTAGTACTTGTATTACGCAAAATACTCATTTAAAAACAAGATGCTTATAAGCACAATACAAATTTTAAGCACCTCACGTAAAATAGTCACTTAATTATCGAGATTAAGTCCCTATAATTATGTATTCAGCTTTGAAGCGAGTATGGGCCCGTACTCCTTTTCGAAACGAGTAAATATCTTGAACTCGTTTCGGAAGTTAGTACGAGTGTATTTTTATAAAAAAAAATTACCCTCTAACAGAGCGTATTTAAAAATTTGAAAATTTTGTTCCACAATTTATATTAAAACTATGATGTGACAGTAATCATAATTTAGAATAAAAATAAATAATATAATTTATGATTGTCATTTTTGTCACGTTATAATGTCAATAAATAATGTGTATGAATAACATTGCACTCATAAATTTGACGTCTGCTCTCTGTTCGAGAAATCGGTCGCCTAGGCTGCCAAGCATTCTGTCTGTGGGTTCTCCGTCGGTCCCTGACCGCCCAGAATCCACCAGCATTTTCTCACACACTACATGTTTCCTTCTATGTATCCTGATTTTTATGTTTCAGATGGACTAAAGAGGCGAAACTAGGGGTCAACTACGGCGAACACAGCAACAAGTTCTGGTCGCCTCCGCAATCCGTTCGTCTCATTCAGAAACTCAATGCTGGCCTCATCAAAATTCAAGATACAAACCCCAATATCTTAAAAGCCCTATTAAACCGCAGGCAAAACAACTCCGCTCTCCTGAGATATGTACTCAAACTTTTAATCATTCCTTGTACAATTCTGAACCGAGTATGCTCACAAATCCACATGACGAACATACAAAAATACTCATATGTATATATCATCGCTATTTACTAGTTTTTTTACCCGATTATGCATTCAATTGAGATATGTTTGGCTTTTTCCCCTCCATTGCATCCTTCTTCCTACGGCAACTTGCGCAGAGGAAAGGGCCTTCCCAAGGCCTTGACGCAGGAGAGAAAAAGGGCCCAGAATTGATAGACAAACCTTCACGAGGCGGCTGATCGACTTGGCAAATAGCACATCTAAAGAGGCCGGAGTTCGGGTCATGGGGGAAATCTTTACCCAGCCTGCATTGTGTTTAAAATGAAGCATATAAAATAGTCAAGGTTGTTACACAAGTCATCATTGCAGGCAAAGGAACAATCTTGAATACAGAACTTGAATCTCCTCTTACACGAAGGATCAACATATTCCTATGCTATTATCTCATGCTCAAACCTAAAACGACGCACGCAAATAACTTCTATCCCCTGTTCCTTATCAACATTCTTCATAATATTGTAGACATTTTTTCTTTTTGGAGACCCAAAACCAGTGAACTGACAGTATAAACCAAGTACTAAATACTTATAAAGAAACTAAACAACAAGAATAAAGGTTTACCTCTCAGCAAGCATTGCAGAACCCTCCTCAAACAGCTCTTCCACAACTCCAACTGCGGATAGCCTACTAGTTCCTTTGACGGAATTTTGCCATCGTTTACCCAACATTAATGAGCTGAGAAAATTTTGCTTCTTTTTAGGTGTTGGAGGTAAAATAGGCCGGTCATAGGGAACAATATCAACAACCAAGCAGGTTGTATCGTCCTTTAAACCTCGAGATCTAAGAGCCTCCTGCAATCAATACGGGTAAGGATATTGATACCTTCAGGCCCAGTTCATGTAAGACACTAGTCCACAGAAGTGCTTCTAAGTTCTAATGATTAATACCTTCACAACCAATTTTGCAGCAAGTTCTGCGGGTAAACCCCGACAAGACTGAGCGGCAGCATCAGATGATAAAGCATCCCATATACCATCAGAAGCAATTATAAGTCTTCCCCCGGCATTTGAAAGCTTTCATGCACAAACTGCTAAGGTTCTAACAAATTTTTTCGAAATGTTGTAAGCAGAATTTTCACTTTTTAGAATGAAAAAATACCTTGACTTGCTTAACATGAGGAATGGGGACAATGAACTCGCCCACATCTGTATCACCAATAGACCTCGATAGACATAATCCACCAGGCCAGCACCGTAATGGACCAACCTAGAGATCCAAATGACAGATTATCCAAGAATAAAAAATTAAATTAGTGCCTAAGAATTTGGAGAGGAGTGGCAGATAGGCGTACCTCGCTGCCTCCAAAGACATTGAGCCTTCCTACTTCACCACCACTTGCAGTTACACGCTCCCGTTCTTCAACATTCTCCTCCAGTCGATGGTCAACTGTCAAGAGAGAAACAACTCCTCCTTGCGTGTCCAAAATGCAACGAGAATCTCCTACTGAAGCAACAGTCACAGTCCAACCATCTATCACAACAAATGTAACAGTTGTTCCAGAAGTTTCACCTGTCAAACACAAACAGGTAAAAAAGACGAACCCAAAAGGAAAACCAAAAGATATTACGTAAAAAATACAAAATATGGGTGAATAAAACTTAACCACGCTGCTGAAACTCTATGTCAGTTTTCACAAACCCTGCTACCAATGCCCTCGGGAGGGATTGCAGCCAATCTTCCCTATCAAGTGCTCGAGGGATAGCACTCAAAACGTTGTTTAACAAATTTTCTTTGGTAAATACAGCGGCTGATGTTCCATTATGCCCATCAAAAATCTGTGATTAAACAATGGAAAAAATACTCAAAATTGGTTATCATAAATCAGGAATCAAGTTTCAATCACTGATTTGAGAGCTCGACATACAGCAAATACAGAGAAAGATGTTGATGGATTGCCTGGATCCCTTCGGCAGTCAGTCTTTACTAGGAAATAGTCCTCTCCTTTCTTAGCCAAAGCAGCTTGACCGTATTTTATCGTGGGATTCTCCAATTTGTCATTTCTCAACTCGCGTCTAATCAAAGTCCCAAGAGGAACAAGTTGGTTCTGCTTCATTCTAGATTCCTTACCCCGGTTCATTCTAGTACACTAGGTTTGAACATTTTTGCAGTTGTTTCTTCCTATCCATGATTCCATAAAATGCATCCGGGTCACTCAAAACTCAATGCTCCTTGTTCAAACATACCCAACAATTGCCTCTATTTGAAGTAGAAAAATTCTTGGAATTAAATATTTCAGATTGCAACCAAAAGTTTCTTGCCCTCACAAGAATGCGCAATGAATTCGAAAGTGAAAATACAACCAATTCTACAACTTTCTAACCCATCAAACATGAGGAAGTGCCCCTTGAGCCTTATTAAACTCAAAATTTATCACAAATTCTGCAAATTGAGGTACATTGAGCACAAATCTTAAATCTGTGTTGGATAAAATTGAGAAAAGCAAATTAAATGTTTATGAAACAAGGAATGAAGAGCTTACCGTCCCGCCCAATGCTGGATAGGTAAAACGCTGGAGCTGAAAAATCAGTAAATCCTAGCGAGACGTTGAATGAGATTCTCTTTGCGGATTTTGATTGGACCAAATCTACTCCAAGAAGACGCGGAAAGAGAATGTGTGCTTGTGGTATGTCCAAATCAAAAGTGGTCGAAGGATTTCACTGGATTCTTGTCGATAGAGAGAGCGAGGAAAAAAGGAAAGGAAAGGAAAGAAAAGGAAAAAATAAGAAAAAATGGAAAAGAAAAAAGGAAAAGAAAAAAAAAGGAAAAGGAAAAGAAAAAGACAAAAATAAACGGAGCGAGGAAGTCCGGAATTTATTTAAATTTTTCAAAATTCATTAATTACCAAACGACAATATATTTTAATAAAAAAACTACCAAACGACACTTTGTAAGATAGTATGTACAAAAATATTAGTTATGTCTAGTGTTTTTCTGTTTCAAATGATTAATATTCAAAATTCTATTTATTTTATGAATTGGAAAGTTCGTTGAATAAATACTTTTCATCAAACCACGCCTATTCTGTTCAGAATGAAGCTGCAAAACCCTAATCCAAAGAAATTCAAACCTCCACCGAAGAGGAAGAAAGTCGAAACCTCTACTGATCGGTAATGTTATCTCAACTCTTTGATACATTGATTATATAGTGCTGGTACCTTTGTGCCAGAATGCAGTAATTTCCAACGAGATTGGCTTCGGGTCCATCAATATTGGATGCTTTCGCTGGGTTTATAAATGCTCATATTTTCTTGAATTTTCTGCATTTTTTTGGGAGTCTACCATGGAACAATGTTGTCATTTGGATGGCCATTTGTTGCCTACAGTGCTAGCATATCACAATCAACGGTGATCGATGCCTTACCATACGAAAAGAGACAAACAGATAGTAACCTCGTGAGGAAATCAATGGTTAGTAGACACAGACAGTAGTTAATGCCTCTGACTTATGATTTGTTAGTCATATTTACTTGGGTGTTGTTTATAATTTGCTCATCTTATTCGTGATCGATTCCACCAGGTTCAAGAGGCTCAAACTGATGCTGCCAATGCAAGCATCCAGCAGGGGAAAGAATATGCCATGGCTCAGTTAAAGCAAGATGGTTGCACTGGGAACTTTCGTTTATTTGATTCTCCATTTGGAAATTTTCTAATCCCTGTGATTCCGACTCGTGCAGAGCTTGGTGGATAACTCTTCTCCTATTTTCTACCACATTCCTGAGTGCGTATGTGCCTATTTCCTTAATATAGTAAGATTGTTGGTTGATGCTTTGTATTGGATTGAACATGGTCTGGATGCAGCATGCTTTTTGTGTTCATAATCATAGTAGGGGTACCCTTAAATCATGTCATAGGAATGTCAGTATTATCGTATAGTGATTTCTATTAGAAATAGAACTAGTCTATGTATGATTTGTTCGATCAAGCTGAATATATGTGTTTTATAACTTGACTTAATGCGTAATAGTTGAAGGAAATGGGAGAAAAGCTTATTAGGTACTGTATTATGAAGGTTGTGGTTGTGGTAATTGTTGTTTGCTCACATAACACACAACGCGAATGGGAAAAAAAGTTTATATTGGTTGTTTTGTTGCTTTGTAGGCAAATTATACCCCAAAGTGAGCTGCAGGTAGTGGAAATGAGTGCACATAACATCAAAACTTCAATGATAATGTACATATATCTGCAGGCAGTGGAAATGAGTGCACAGATATTGCTACAGAATACCTCAACTATTCTAGTTATTTAGATGTGCAGCTTCAATAAAATTCTGCAGAGCTATGACTGAAGAGCCTGCCTCTATCATCAATTCCTTCATATATCAGAAGCTTTTGTTCTGATTTCTTTACCATGCCCTCTCATCAAAAATTCGATCTTTTCTATGATATTTTTGGGCTTAATATCACTTCCAGCCTCCAGTTCAAAATGAGGACCGGATGTTTCAAGTCTAAGATTGGCTTTTTGTACACTTTTTTCAGAGAATAAGACAGAACGATAGACGCTTGATTAATCACCTATTCGGCACCCCATCTAGATATCATCTCAAATAGCTCAATAAGGGCTTTCATGGCAGATTGCTCTTGGCATTTTGTGGACTTAATAAATATGGGGTACCACTAATTGGATAGCCCATGGTTGGTGAACAGTACTTAAAATTTAAGTTTTGTACTGAGTTGGTTGGTTTTAGTGTTCAAAACTGGAGGCTGAAAGTGATATTCAGCCCAAAAATATCATAGAAAAGATCAGATTTTTTTTAATGAGAGGACACGGTAAAGAGATCAGAAAAAAACTTGCGATATGAAGGAATTGATGATAGAAGCAGAGGGCTCTTCCGTCATAGCTCTGAACAATGTTATTGAAGTTGCACATCCGAATAAATAGAATAGTTGAGGTATACTGTAGTATTATATGTGCACTCATTTTCACTGCCTGGAGATATATGTACATTATATCATTGAAGTTTTGATGTTTTGTATGTTTCAACTTTCAATGCCTTGAGATATTCTATCAAATGTAGCAATTTTGTATTGCTACTCCTTGCCTCTACAGGGTATCCGTGGTAGCAATTTTGTACTGCAGCAGTCTCCATATGAAGAATTGAACTCTTCTTGGAGGTAGTTCGTCGTAGTATTTGGCTAGATAGGATCTGTCTTCATTGTCAAGATGTTTATCAAATCTATAGGCCGAAGATACAAAATAAATCCTCGTGGGTTCGCCCTTCTAGAGCCACCTATCTACCTTATCAGCCCTAGCTACTCACTATTACGGATACGACGGCGGATGAGGGACCACGACATGCGACGTGTTAGCCAAAGTTCAACTGTCGATACGATGAATACAAGCTCTGCAAATCGTGATGTGGACAGAATGGACTTTTGCTTCAATTATTTAATAGTTTTCGTTTTATATTTATTTTAGTAAGGACATTTTAGACAATTCATTATGAATTGTGGTTGTATTATTTAAAGGGTTGTTACCTAAGTTATTGGAATAAGAAAAAATATTCTCAAACATCCTTCCTCTTCTCTCTTTGAAATCTCCTCTACCCGTGTCTCCTCCCCTCCTCGACTTCTCCTCAATAACAGTTGAGTTACTAAAACTGACCATTTAGTATAGTTAGTAGATCATCGAGTAGATTTCGTTCTCATGCCCTCCGAGATCATTTAAATACAAGACGTGTGAAGGGATTCTGGGCACCTGGCAGACTTTGATTTGCTTGTTTTTATAGGACGCTATGCCTTGTCACCAATCACCCTTCAGTTGTCCAATTGCTTTTCCAAAAAGACAACATTTCTCCATTTTCAATGCTGGCTTCTATGTTAGAATTAAACCACGAAGCTTCTGCAGATAACTCCCACACATCCTTTTGTATCTTTGATATATGGTCAGGTAGAATGATCAGTGTTAAACAAGAGAGGTTTTGAAAATTTTCTTGTGCGTTTCTTATTCACAACTTACATACATATATAGTACAAGAAGACATCATCTTCATTCCCCCACAATCTCTATAATCTCGGGTTTTATACAAGGTAAGGATTTATAATTATCCTTTACCTTATCTATAAAATACTATTTCGTAAAAAAAAACTCAAGTTTGGTGTGGAATATCCAACACCTAACTTGCATAACATATCATGAAATACCAACTAATGACTTCCTTGGTCAAGATATCTTGCAGCTGGTCTTCAGACCGTACAAAGAGAAGTGTAATAACTCCACTCTCGATTCTCTCCTTGATGAAGTGTCAATTCACCTCCACATCCTTTGTGCTATCATGTTGAAATGAATTTTATGAGATATGAATAGCACCTCGATTATAACATATTAAGGGGCATGCCTCAGAAGCTGCAAAACCCAATTCAGTAATCAAATTCCTTATCCACAAGATATTAGTCAATCCATGAGCTATCCCTCAGAACGCTGCCTCTACACTTGATGACGCAACTACTTTTTGCTTTTTACTTCTCCAAGTGACAAGATTTACACCAACATTAGTGAAGTACCCTGATGTTGATGGTTGATCAACTAATCAGCATCACTATAGGCCTCAATCCTCAAGTATCCATACTTTTTATAAAGTATCCCAGTATCAGGTGGTTCTTTCAGATATCCCAGTGTTCTTAGTGTTGCATCCATGTGATCTTTTGGGGGATTGTGCATGAACTTGATCACAACTACCACTACATATGCAATATGTGGACGAGTATGTGCTAAATAAATCAGATTGGCTATCAAATGTTGGTATTGACTTTTGTCTGTTCCTTCAGCCTCTTCCGTAATTCTTAGGCCACGATTTAGTACCATAGGAGTATCTAATGGCCTGCTCTCAAGTAATTCAATCTTTGTAAATAAGTCCAAAATATATTTAATTTGAGAAATATCGATGCTCTGCTTCCTAATTACCCAAACCGAGAATAAAGGTAACCAATCAAGTGGATCTGACTCCAAATTCTCCTCCTAACCACTTGATTGATGAGCTCCATGAAAATAATATTCAGTCTCAACAAAATTACAATCCATAATAGTTATCACACGACAAGTTTGAGAGTTATAACATCTATGCCGGTTTTGAGATCCCTCGTATCCCATACACATTTTTCGGCACAAGCATCCACCCAAATACTCGAGGGGTCAAAAACATTGGAGTTGGAATTTGAGTAAAATGAGAAAGAGTTTGAAAATTCAGAATTTTTGTTAGTAATCAATTAGCAAAAAAAAACAGAAGTAACTACCTCAGGCCAAACTGGAATGGTACACGGGGCTCAATCATCCAAGTTCAAGTTATATAAAAAAAAAATAGTTTTTGCGTTCACCGACGCCAACCATTTTCGTTCATTTGGTGATTAGCACATTCACCTTTTTGTTAGAACTAAGAATTTGAATTGTTATATTGAATTGGATAAGAATCAAATCAATTCAACTAATTTTGCTTTAACAATTCGAATCATCATGCAATAGTAAACTTTTTAAATAACTTAGTAATTTTATTTAAATGATATACACCACCTCATTTTTCACAACTCCATTAGTGAGCACACACATATGTTGGTGTATGTAGGGCCCATTGTCCATGAATGTAAGAGGAAAGTGGTGTGGAGCTGTGCAAGGGAAGTGGTGTATATCATTTTCCCATATACATTGCTATCAAGCACAGGTCATACAAAAAAACAGATTCGACAACATTTCAAGGGGAAAGGAACAAATTGTTACAAAATGGGTTCTATCAATTTGTTCTTAAATACATACATTGAGGCAGATACACATTCCAAACGAGCAGGCAGCGTAAATGCTGATCCCTTTTATTGATGATGATAGTTACACAAGAGATTAGATATGAATGCTTGTCACTTCCCACCACCTGGTTTTCTTCTTCCAGTAGTAGAAACTGTCTGCCGTGCCGTTCGACGCATAGGCGATCGGATCCCAGCTGAGGCTCTCTTACTGGGTTGAGGAATTTGGCTCCTATAGGTGAGTGGACGAAAGTTGAGACATGATTGCTTAAAAGGGCATCGATACTTAAACAATAATAATGATTCATGTACATAATTATGTACACCAAAATTATGTACATGTATCATTATTCATAAGTGACAAGCCATCAGTATTCTTACTTAATCATATCTTGGCTTTTTGTTGGCCTGGGACTTGGTCTTCTGAGTTTGGATGCTACAGCAACATTGGGCATGCTGATGCATTTTTCAAGATTTGGCCTGGGTTGAGAATCAAGTTCGAAAGAGTCGCCATCATCAGAATCGTCCGTGGCTCCAATGTCATACCTTTGCTTAGCAAAGCCATTGTCAAGACTGTGCCTCCTGAGGGATGTTTTTCTGATGCTCACAGATGGTTCTGCATCACGAATACGCTTATCGTAGAACATCTCCCCTTTTTCTTCTTCTGTCAGCTCCGAACTGCTGCTGAGCACTGCCCATGGAGGAGAATGCATTAACAGGTCTTGAGAATCCAAGCTGTGTCTTCTTGATGTTGATGCTGATGCGCTCTGCCCCTGCAACCAAATCATGCAGATGGTTGAGCAACTCTTGTTCCTTTTATAACTGGAGCTTGAAAGATGAATTTTGAAATCTATATTGATTATTGAGAGAGTTAGTGTTGGAAAACCAAACCCGTCTCTCTCTAGGGTCAGGACATGTGTATGCAGGCGTGCATACGAGACAACTTACACAAGAAGATGCTAAACCCTACTCTCATTAAAAGCTTGAGCCCAGGTAATAGATTGTAGTACCAGTTGTTTTCTAACTTTCTCTAATTCGGGTGGGACAATATTCCAATTAGTTAGTTGGACATGTGTGTACTGAAGATGCAGTACCTCAGTTTTATAAGTGTCTGTTACACTACTCCAAGATGCTTGTGAGGGAGAAGATCCATAAAACTTAAATCTTTGCACATCTGGACTGCTAGAACCAGACTGCTGAAGATAAATCGGTTCTCCTTCTTTCCGGGACAAGGCAGCTTTCAGATTAGCTATCTGCATGTGTTGTGGCCTCGGTGTTTATAAATTTACCTTCTAAATTGTGAATCAAAGCAAAAGGCATAGCAAATTAAAACCTGTTTTCTGAGTTCTTTGTCATCAGTATTTTCTTTGTTTGCTCGAGCTGCACCAAGCTCAACGGTCGAAACTCGTTCAGCAAACTTTAGAGTACTAATTGTCTCTCCTAGAGCATCAGGTTCTGGGCTTATGTGAACAAACATTAGAGTCTTGGCTTGCCCTCCTGAAGAACAAACGGGCAAAAGATCTTATCTGGCACACCGAGAAAGAGGGATCTAGTGTGTGTGCGGTGAGGTAACTCACTGCACACTATGCAGTGCCCATATAGTACTGCGGGATCGATGCGGTAGGTGAGTCGGTGTTCAACACCTTTGCGCGGACCTGCAGACCGGCCAATTCTACAGTGCAACAAGGGCACTGCACACTATCTCACTGCATAGTACCCTCTTCCAGAAAGAGGAACCGAAAATACATGGATAGTTGTGGTATCTTAGGTTCTTACCAAGTGAATGTTGAAGCAACTGTGTGAGCTTGCTGTTCCGGTAAGGAACATGTGCATTTTTTTGTGCAAGAGAAGCTATGACATCTCCTAATGCAGACAGTGACTTGTTAATATGTTGAGCCTCCTTCAACCTATCACCAGCTGCTTCTGTCTTATCAACTCTTTCGCTTCCAGCAAGGTCTACCAGATGCATGCAACCATGAAGAACTGCTCCTGTAGTCGAATCCATCCCTTGAACATGAACTGTGAGACAGCTGCAAAGTAATAAATTAAGGCCTCATCTCATCATCTGGAACTTCAGTTAACTGAACAAAGAAGTGTAGCATATGCAACTAGGGAAAATTTTCTAATCCGGGACGTTATATTCCGGACAAGTGCTCTTATGCCACGAATTCTAATCCTGACCATCCATCTTACTGTCGATCCTGACCGTTGGATTGGACGGCAAAGATTAGAATTCGAGACGGTCCAGGATTTAATGTTCCCCACCAGAAAATTTCTCATGCAACTAGACGCAATGTTAAATGGAATCCCCAGACCTATGAGAACGGCTGCTTCTATCATTCATAGCAGTTGAACCCACTGCTCGATTTTTATGTCCAAGGTTCATCAAATTGATAACATCTGGCCTGGATGACACAGGAACAAGATTTGCATTCGGCACATTCATACCATTTGAAGAGTTATTGCGGATTTCCAATGTGATGGTGGAAGTCAAGGCATACAAAAGAAGAAAAGCCAGTAACAAAGAAGGGCAATGAAGGCAGAAAGAAAATGGAGACAAAAAGGATATCTTTTGTTGCCAGAATCTGCAGCAAGCAGATCTCTAACTTGCTCATTATATATTTCCAGCATTTGGACAGAGATATCATAAGCAATGGTGTCTTTTCTCTGTTCTGAGATGACAAATAAATCACTCAGTGCCCTGTAATTTACGCCTGCGCTTTCTGCAGTGAGTTCTTCCGGTCCTGTCTGCAGAGAAAATGATGGAACAAACAAAATGTAAGTTAGCGAAAGCACTATGCGGACTCTAGGCGATCAGGGGCCTCTCAGCATCTAGGCGATCTTATAAGTGGCCTAAGCGGGAATTTGGGCAAGGCCGAGGGCGACATCCTAGAACCTAGGCAGCCTAAGCGACGGGCTTCTCGAACAGATAAGTTAGGTAAACGTCAGACATCCTAAAAGTTAGAAAACGAAGATTTCTTACCATGGTATACGTTTTTCCTGATCCAGTTTGGCCATACGCAAATATGCATACGTTATAACCATCAAGGACGGAGCGAATCAATGGCTGCGTGTCTAGAAATACTTCTTCTGCCAAAGCAGGAGAAAAAGGAAATGAAAAGAGAACATCATTTCTCCAATGTCACATTCATATCATGTACCTTGGCTAGAAGATGGACCAAAAACCTTGTTGAAGGTGAATGATTTCTTCCCTTTGCCATATTTTGATGGAGCGAGTACTGAAATAGTAGTTTCGTCCACATCTTCCACGGTGACTACATGATTTGGCTGACCAGGCTGAAAAGGCCGGATTCGGCAGTATACCCTGATATTTCCTATTAGCATCATGAAACATTACTGCAACATATCAGATCAGCAAGACTAAGAGCCATCTTCTCATTACATTCAACTTTCAGACGAACAGAGTTTCACCTTTGAGATCTTGGACTTGATTGTACAATCTGCGATTCTCTTCGACAACACTTTGGTATCTGGAAGCCGCATGCGCCATACCCATTAGGTGTTTATCTGAAAATAAAAGAAAACAATTGAGTTCTTGAATCATATTTGTCACCTGAGGGCTGCATGACCACTGGATTTGACTCATTACCTAGGCTGCTTAGTTCTTCTTGATGCTTCATTTGTAGGATTTGCATGTCTACTTTTGCAGAATGTAGCATTTTCTTCAATACCTATACCTCAATTAGAGAAATTTTCTTTTAAAACTCCGAGAAATCTTCTCATCCGGACTCTACCATCCCAACTAAATGATTATGGTCCAGACCGAGAATCTAGACCATTATATTGTCATCATTTATTGTTGCATTAATTTAATCCAACGATACAGATTCTCGATCTGGACTATAATCATTTAGTCGGGACCGTAGAGTGTGGAAGAGAAGATTTCACTTAAAACTCCAATCAGATTAATGATATCTAGTTTTTTCAGATTTGATCTAGACCGCTCATAACCTGTATGCTTCTTTGTGGGAATCCAATTAAGACTGGGGGCTCCAAGGAATGGCCTTCCGTAGACTCACAGAAGAGATCATCATGAATATGCGTGCTGAGACTTTTGCACTACAAACAGAAAAAGTTACAAGAAATATGCCAATGCATGCTAATATAAGACGGTGTAAATCAGACCTCAGCCTCTGCATTCTCGTCAGCACTTGAAACACTAGTATCTTGCAATGTTGTTCTGGTCTGTCAAAACAAAGAAAATGCCTTCAAAGACTCCAAACTGTTTTATCTTGTTTTAGAAAGTACAGAAATTTTCTGGTGTGGGGCATTATGTACCAGACAACATTTCTTAGGTGTCGAATTCTAATCCTGTCCGTCGAATCAACAGTGGACGGCAAGGATTTAAACACTCATTTAACTTAAGTGATCTAATCTTGACCGTCAGATCAACATTGGACGAACAGGATTAGAATTCGGCAACTAAGAAATGTTGTCCGGTACATAACGTTCCACACCTGGAAATTTTCGTTAGAAAGTATTTCATTAAACAGTAGCATCTTGTTCCTTTTCCGAGCACCCTTAGTGAATAAGGAGTCCATAACATGATACACATATTCGTGCTAAAATGAAGTTACAGAGATCAGCTTATAACAGGCTTACTGGTGGTGCATTAAGGCTTGCCAGCCTCTGTTCAAACTCTTCCATCACTTTGGTTAACATGTGCTCCATAATCTGTTTAATGGAACTAATTTAGATCATCAGCAAAAAGTATTATTATACGGATTCAAAGTCAACCTGACGCATCTGCTTGAGCAGAAAAATGAAGCCAAAATAACATCATAAACCTCATTCATGCTCGGAGGCAAACAAAAGATCACACACTCACCAAAGGAATGTCTTCCCGATTTTTATCAGAGATAAGCTCACGAATTAATATCTGCAATGAATGAGAGACTCCCTGCCATTTCAAAAGTAAAAACCATGGGCATATTGGAAATTGTTTCTGCAAATGATGCTGCAACATAAGCTGCATGTAAGCTTACACACCGTTTCATCGACATCCTGTGCAGGATCACTGTACGTGCTCTCTTCATTCGGCGAACTATCTAGACATCTTTCATCACCAGGTGAACTCCTTGGGATAAAATTCATACACAGATCAGAAATGGATGATTTCTGATGATCTGTGGTCTTAGAAGTTCCACTATACTTCCATGGTCCATTTCCACCCCATTGTTTCCATTCATGGTATGATTTGAGTGCAAGGACGCAATTCACAATCCTTGACGATTTCCCTCCCTAATATTTTTTTGGTGAAAAAGGAATCATTTGCATTCATATTTTTTTCACATTTCCGTTCATAGTTACATTTTCTGAATCAACCAACATACCTTTTCCAAATCAGATGCCTCAAAAGTTGGAATCCCCATTTCCTCCATGGCTGTGAGGAAGTTCCTAACATTCTCAAAGTACTGAAAAGCAGAGAGAGCGGCTGCATCATGGATGATGACAGTATCACTAGGCCCTTCAATTACCTATAAGCAAAACCAAAGATTAATTAACATCATCAGCTGCAATAATACACAAGATGTTAAGTTGAGACATGTGAAGAAGCTGAATTAGTAGGCTCACTTTCGGAATAACACCCGGCTGGACCTTATTTAGTGCATTGCAAAGTATAATCCCACTTCGCAAACCAATTCTGAAATGTTCTTCAGAAGGCTCTGCTGGCAAGTCTTTTCCTGCAACCACTCCTACCATCTTTCTTAACCATCTGGCTGCATCATACCTCCTCAGTGCTGCAACATAAACTATACAATTTCAAGTATCCGCATGCATAAACACTGACAATTATGATTTCAAAGCAAAGGAAACCATATTGAGAGAAGAAGCCTGCCTATATACCAACCAGGAGACAAAAGAAAATATATTAAACATAATACATTGCAATAAGTGTGGGTGCTTTATGGTTAATGGGATCAAAAATTGGATTGGGTCATCATATTGTATAAAAAAAAAAAGAGTACATTGTAAGAAGTCTAAGTGTTTTTATTTACTTATTCCATGAACATTGTAAAACCCGCAGGTGAAGATCGAAACTTTTGTTGACCACAATTGAAAATTCATCATCTAAGGCTAGAAGGATAAAAAGTAAGAAACAATATCATATGGAAGGATCATCATACAAGCTTCCTGTGCTTTTCTTGATGCAAAATCAATGTGGCTCAGCCTTTTCCCGTACTGTTGAAGCACATGTTCCAGCACCGACGCCACATTGAATTGCAATGCCCCCTCCGCCATTGATGCTGCTCAAACAAACAGAAATATTCGTTCATAACGTCAGAATCTAAACGAATGTCGCACACCCATAAAAGCATAAGATTTGACAGACCTGCAAAAGTGCACAACTCCCTCTCAATAACGATGAGAAAAACATGCAGAATTTTGAGAGGAAAAGAGAAATTCCAGAATAAAAAAAGGGGAATTGGGTTTGATTTGTTGAAGTCTCTATTTCCAGGATGTTGTTGTGGTCATGCATGGTTTCTTCCCGCTGCTTTTTTCACTCTACTCCTCCCCTTCTTATTCAATTAACTATATTTTGATCTCTCAATGGCAGAAGCCCTCCCCAAGCCGAAAGGTTCGGCCTCCCTGTGGTTTGTATCACACCATTTCAAATTTGTAGTCCAAACAATTCTATTTTGAAATCTAATTATTTATTTTATTTTTATTATTATTTTAATTAGACTTTATTTAGCGTTGTCTTATAAGTTATCTTATTAGTTAATTTTGTCTTATAAGTCAATTTGACAAAATAAGTTCGTTACGTGATCGTCCACCTTATGACTTATAAGGTGACTGATTTAAAAAGTTATTTTTTTAGCCTGATTATAAAATAAGGTGACTTATAAGTCTTTCATTCCAATTTTGTCATTGACTTTATACACCTACACGTCTCTGCTATGAGTATATTATTTTCATTGTTATAAACTTTATTGTTAATATTTAAAATAATAATTATTTATTTAAACAATAAATTAAAATTATTAAAG
>JAOYMZ010000008.1:720845-736288 GCA_025802335.1 Pinguicula primuliflora
CTTTATCCGGTATGAAAAGGGAACAAACACAAATGAGCTTATTGGAAAGCTGAATGGCACTAGAATCGGAACCTGCAAGTTATATGCTAGTTTAGCTTGGAAACCAGGAGAAAGGCAACAAGTAAGCGCAATGGAGAAGCAACTTCATACCATTGTCCAGAGACTAGAGACTCAATCTGTAGAAGCTTCAGGTATCATACTCAAATACTCACCAAATCCAGAAAATCTCTCCTGACTGGAGAATTGTTTGGTCGGCTCCCCGACACAGGCACCAGACATACTCGTGATGGAACAAATCCTGGAGGAAAACTCCTACACCGGTGGCAAGGTCGTCCAATTGGAGGGAGGCGAGCTGATGATCAAACTGGTGTCCCCAGACGACAAAGTTCGGTTGATCAGCGATGAGATAGTCACAAAACTCCTGTCTATCCATAACTTACGCACGTGGAAACCGCAAAATGGAAAATTGGTTAGGCCGGCTTGGGTGAGAATTCACGGCACTCCGCTTCACTGTTAGGAAGACAATTTCTTCAAGGAAATTGCAGCAAATTGGGGCATGATCATGAAGGTTGATGATCAAATGACGAACAGGGCGGATATGCGATACGTCCGGGTACTTCTGCTGACAGCATCCAACTCCAATATTCGCAGTAGGATGACAATGGATACAGGGGACGAATCTTTTGAAGTTCTAATCAGGGAGGAGGCAAAAGAGAGCTACAACAACAGACAAAAAAGATGGCTGAGGAGGGAGAATGACGCAAAATTTAGGGACGATACCAGTCAATTTGAACCAGAATGGCTGGAGCTGCGCCTGCCACCGAAATCTGCTACAATTGGGTCGCCGGATCCCAACCAGGTCGTACAGGTAATGGAGGAAGACCCTGCTCCTGCATCGGAGACGGAAACCCATGGCAAAAACCTCGGCCGGAATGAAGGGGGCCCAACAGAATCTGGAGGGATCTCCGGCGAACTGAACCAAGACGACGCTCCAACTACGAGCGCAGTTACCCAGGAGCCACGTGTTGACCCCCAAGGGGCATTGATGACCGCATTTAACCCGGGAGAAGACCGAGATAAGGTAGACGAACAAGACATCGAGCAGCTCGCGAACCCTGCAATTTTTTAGATGAGCGAAATGGCCATTAATGCGGAAACGAGCGAGATGCTAATTAATGACGAAGAAAAGTGAGGGCATCGAGAATTGCACCTTCCCGACTGAGAGTAAACATGCGGAAGTAGCAATGGAGTGGCACGCGGGGTCTTTATTCGACGTGGAAATCATGGAAGTCGACGATGAGAACGAGAGGGGCGTCGGAGGAGACATCATCGTGACCCAATTTGATGATGATAAGAGCGGAGCTTCAGCCCAGATACCTGATAAGGATAAGGACGGAGCTCCAGCCCAACTAGATGCGGAAATGGGCCCTCGGGCCTCTATATCTGAGCCACTTAGCAGAAATCCGGCCCAGATAGATGCTGATTCTGGGCCTGGAGCTTCTATAGCTAAATCACAAGAAGTTACGGGCCCATATGTGTTTACAACGGAAGGAGGGAAACCCAGTATTTTCGAAGACCGAGCACTAGTCTTAACGGACAGAACAAACATAAGACACCCGGTGAAGCACTCCCCTTTTTTGTCCCTGGACGCAAACGAGACATATCAAATCCGCTGGTTGCGGAAAAGCAAAGAAAAAGAAGCCCGCATTGCAAGGGCGGATAAACTAAAAAACCAAAGGGCCCAAGCACAACTACGCGAACTTGAGGAGGCTGAGAAGAAGAGCCTTGAGCTATTTGACAAAGAGCACTCAGACATAATAGCTGACCTTAGAATGCCCACACAGATGAAACGGTACCGGCAAGCCAGGGCAGAAGTACTACAATCGAATCTGTCGCATCTAGAGGAATTAGAACGTAACTTAAACGAATGAGAGTGATACCATAGACGTGATAACGCGGGACATGACGCATTATTTGATGGAAAATGTAATTTTTCTTGAAATATAAAAACAAAAAAAACTTGCTCACTCAAAAAAATTCAAGAAATGGCGTTGGGATCGCCGGCGGTTGTATTTTCTGCCGGTTCTCAGACGGTAAGGGGGTTTCGTGCCTTGTATTCGACCTCTTCGGGGTTTTCGTTTAATTTTCCCCAGCCTAAAGTGGAGAAGCCTCCTAAAGCTGATCCCTCCACCAATCTCTTCCTTTCTGGTATGTCTGCCTACGCCTTCGTTCTTTATCCGCCGGTGAAATTGTTTTGATGGTTCTATTCCGCGAGCGAGAGAAAATAATTGCGTCAAAAAAACCCGAAACCCTCTTCCCTTGATATGATTTATACTATCTGTTTGTGCTTGGTATGCTTACTATCCAAGGGTTTTGTTCTGTGTATATAATAGCAAAATTTGAGTAGCTTTGGATTTGAAAATTTGGAACACTTGCTTGATATTTGTAAGGATAGTTTCAAGATGTTCCCTTTTCCTATATACCTTTGGGATTTACAATTTGTGTCGTTTGTGTATTAAAATTTAAGACCCCATATTACTTCATTATGTTTTATAGTCTTTGTCCGTTGGTCTGTGGATGAGTTTAATGGCGTTTCATTTATTTTTGATCTCCGGGGCTTAGCAAGCGTACAACAAGTGAAGGTCTTCGTGATGCATTTGCTAAGTTTGGTGAAGTGGCCCATGGTTTGTTATTTTCCTTTAACGTTTGCTTGAAGCATAGTATAGTGGATTGGAAAAGCTTAAGCAATTAGTTGATATGTGATTCTTGCAGCTAGAGTGGTGACTGATCGTGTATCTGGCTACTCGAAAGGATTTGGTTTTGTGAATTATACATCTATTGAAGAAGCTGAAAAAGGAATAAAAGGCATGGATGGGCAGGTGAATAAATTTCTGTAATAATATTTGCTGCTCAAGTGTGTTTAGTAGTATGCATCGTAGAGTCAAGTTGGATGTCGGGGTTCATCTTTGAAGGGGCCTTTCTGATATATGGACTTGTGTTACTACTTCGACCTATAAAACTGATCATAAGTCTGATACCAAACTCTGTTTGAAAAAGAAAATTGCTGATGCGATGGGCAATTCCTTCAGAGGATGCTTAGGCCGATCAGAAGTCCTTCAACCTTACATAATTTCAATAAGGTGGGACAGTAATCAGTCTGGTAAAGGGAAGCGCAAAACCTGCATGTTTCGGGAATGTTTTACACATATTGATCATCTTGCCTCTCTGCGTTAATGTCTACTTCAGAGGCAACACCGCTTCTTGAGACCAAATTCGTTGAAAATGACAATAGCAGGGAATAAACATTTACTTGTGATTTACTCCAATGATGTCTCTCTAAGGCGCAGACGATGGAGCAGCGATTTTGTGTTAATCATCGGGAATGTTTTACACATATTGATCATCTTGCCTCTCTGTGTTTTAACTCTATTTTTTTCCCGTTCTGTTGTAGTTTTTGGATGGTTGGGTTATCTTTGCAGAATATGCAAGACCAAGACCTCCACCTCCATCTCTGAACAATAACAACAATGCACCTCCCCAAGCTCAGTATTGATTGAATTCTGAAGCATATCTTCTACGCAGCCAAATGATCATGTAATTTTACATCCTGAATGAAGTTCTAGATTTATTGTGACTCGATTAGATATTTAGAAATTTCCATTGGCGCATTATATTTGCTGAACAAAGTTGTTGGTTCGAGCCAAATCTTATCGTGTATTTCTGCAATGAATGGATAGTTTTTATAGAATTGTTGAAGGGGTACATTATGCCTCCTCCAGCCAGCCACCCACGCGAACTCAAAAAATCTTATGTTCTACTTGAATTTGTATCTCGCTAAATTTTCATATCTTCATGTGGTCGGATCATAATTTCTTCAATTATCCCTATTCAATATTCTATTATTGGATCCACTGGCGGACTTTAGCCCGGGCCCATTTTTCGTAGTTCATGAATAGTTATGGATTGGCCCATTATTAAAAAAATATTTAAGATCTCAGTGAGTCCGTCATCGATTGATATGTCTGATGGAGTTTTGACAACTTTATTGTTAATTTCACTTCATCTATTTCATTAAGGTTGAGCTATTTTTTATTAGGATTTTAAAGTTCTTTTCGGGTAATTCAAAACTTGTATTAAAATCATAAGGGCCCATTTACTGTTGATTTTTTTTCAAATGGATTTTGATTTGGATCATTATCCAAATCAATGTCAAATGCATTAAACAGATTTTCGAAGTTGATATTGATAGAATTAGTTATGGTTTCGTTTGTTTACTTTGAGGTGGATTTGGGTTGATGAAATAGTTAAATGACGTTGAAAAGACAAAAATACTCTTACTTTGAATTACAATTCCTATCCACATTTAATCAATCTCAAACGATGTAAACAAAAATTCAAGAAAGTTGTCATACAAAAAAAAATTGACGAAACAAAATGCAAAACAGACACATTCTACATATCGCTACTACCAGAATGCAAAACAGACAAATTCTACAGAAACATCAATGATGAGCCAACAAACAACGTTACATTTCCTGTTCTTGAACACAAACATGGCAACTTACAAGTTGACCAACAAACAATGTTTGCACTCGAAAAACAGGGCAACTAACTAATCCAATCAATGTAAAACACTCGTAAAACAATCCAACACGCTAAACCATATATTGAAGTTCATAGTTCACTGTGAAGTATATAGATTTCTATAACAAGCAAACATAGATGTCGCCATTTCATCCCTCTTCTGTGTCCATGCTGGAGATGATTCCAAGGTCACAACATATTCAGTAGGAAAGTCTGTGTACGTCTGACTCTGCGTTTCTGGTTCGTACTCTTTATCATTTATAGGATCAGGTTCTTGATTATCTTTGAGGAAGTTGTGGAGAATAGCGCAAACATATATCACCTTTATTTGAGACTGTATGCTGTAGTACATCGGGGATCTCAACACTGCCTAGCGAAGCTTGATGATGCCAAACGTGAGTTCAATCACATTCCTGGCTTTAGAGTGCTTCAGATTAAAATACTCTTTTGTATTTTGTAGCCTTCAATTCTTAGTAGCTCATTCCCGCAAATGGTATCGTATACGATGATAGAGAACCAAAAAATCTTCGTGATTCATGTACTCATTATTCGCAAGGTAGTATGTGCCTTCAAAACATGACATAACATTTAATAAAGAGAATGCATTACTTTGTTAACAAGTAAATTAAATGAAGGCATTACCTTGAGGAACTTTCAATCCATCAGGTTGACCCAATGCATCCTTTAACACCCGTGCACCACCAGCTGATCCATCCCATCCTGATAGGACATAGACAAAGCGACCTTCATGGTCACACACACCCAGTACACTCACAGCTATTTAGCCTTTCATTGTCCTGAAGCGAGAAACTTTTTTTGGTACATGAACGGGGACATATGTACCGTCAAGAGCTCCCAAACAACCCTGCACCGTTTGAATACTAATCAGTACATAAGCTATAGACAAATATATACGAATATGTATATGAAGTTAACAGTTATCGTTTCCGGAAACATACCCCAACACTCATCCGTAGAATCTTCAGGTACAGGAACAGATTGAACAAATAGCTTGAGTTTGACAACCGCATTTAAGACCTCATGGAAACTTTTAAATATAGTTCGGGTAGTCCTCTGGAAATCATACCTAATGATTCTAAACGTATGGTTGTGACTACTATCTTAAAGAATATTGCAATTTTTTCTTCTGCACTAACGTAAAACATCATCACTAACCATTTGGCCAACACGAAGAATGATGCAAAGACGGTAGAAGACATCCTTGATTATTATTAGATTGTCAAAACAGTCAATGTCATTTCCCAAAACCAACTTGTTCAAGTACTCAACTTGTTTTGGTAGACGTTGAATTAAGCTATACCTAATTCCGTCAATACGACGAACTCGTTTATTACCCTCAAGTTGTTCTACATGTTCTAGTGAATCTAAAATTGAAACTAGAACCAAGATTGTGCGGAATTTCTGATATCTACGAGCCCTTTGAAAAAACCAACAACAAAATATATACATAGCAGAATGAAGAATCTTTAATAAAAATCTTGAATCATAGCAGAATGAAAAATCTTTAATAGCATAGCAGAATGAAGAATCTTGAATCAGCATAGCAAAATGAAGAATCCGAAATCTAACAATAACATAGCAGAATCTCGAATTTAAACATAGCAGAATTTGGAATTTAAACATAGCAGAATCTAGAATTTAAAAAATGTAATCAGAATTTTGCTAAAAGATTGAAAGATTCGCCTATGAACGAACAAAATTTCGCACGAGAAGATGTTGCAAGTTCATGAACAGAAAAAACGAATTCGAATGAACAATGAAATTTCTGACTTTACCTTACCAAATAGTAACAAAAACAGAACCAATTACGCTCAATCCAAAAAGTCAACCAGGATGTTCGACCATCAAAAAGCGAAGAAAACATGTTTAACTCATATGTCTAAGCTTACCTATTTCGCCGAACCGAGTATATCGTCAAGGAAACCCATGAATATCAACAAATCGAAGAATAATTTTAACAATCGGCAAATCTAGAGTTCGTCGGGCAAAGGAGAAAATCGCGTCAAGGTTTGCGTTGTAAAGTACATATGGGAAGTAGGTTTGTTATTACAATGAATAGTTAATGGTAGTATAGTCTTTTTACATATAAGTAAAATATTAACCATCTCAATCACACGTAAATGGGGGATCGAAATAATACTGCGAATCCATCCACCGATATTTTTGGGCGGACTTGGTAAACATTCCAAATCAAACTCGCAGTAAACAGGTTTGTCAATATGATTATGGTAGTTAAAAACGACGATAACTACCGTAATCAAACCAAATCACATGCACTAAACGAATTTTTAGTGTCTTAATTGGGCATACAAGCCATTGTGAAGCTGACAGGCTGCGAGTGACTGAGTTTAGAAAACATTTTTTCAATAACAAAAGCGTACTTACCAGAATTTTTCTGATTGGGAAGGGGTGATGAATATCATTTTTGGGTGGAAGGAGTGTGGAGGCGTGTCGAGCTTTACCACCTAATGAATTCGTGTGTTGGCTTGGCTGTCTTCCCACTATTGGGCTGACATGTCTCTTTTATAATTGATGGATATGTGGGCCTTCCCATTGTCCCTGCCCGGTTGCCCGTGTCTGATGTGAGATGAGGGGATGTTGGCTGCTGCCAGTTTTTTTTTTTTTTTTTTCCACTCAAATTGGGCCTCTGGATTTGATGTCTGATGTCGGCCTTTCCAATCCTTGTCTGATCATGGATGGCTTGGAATGACGACATGTCACACGGTTCGGATTGCTGAGGAACAAAAACAATCGCATCCATTCACCTATTTTACAAGATTACAACGCGGAGAATTCGCCAAATTACAAGTGAAGCCTAAAAGGCCGAATACATAGACAAAAAATGCTTACGAGCTACCTTAAACTGTAGCAAATACTAGGTAGAAACTTCATGGTGGTCTAAAGTGATGCAGGTGGGTACTGGGGAAATTCCTGTCATATCTCGCTCCCAGTAGTTCGACATAATGAGGCTGAAGTAGACCGTCAGCCCTATGATCTTCAGGCCTCCTTGATGTATCTAGGACATGACTCTCTGTAAAGTATTGCACCCCAATATAGGGACGTGCGAGTCCTTTTTTGGCCAAATCGTCCGCTTCAGGCAGGCATTGACGCGGACAGTAGCGTATCGCTGTTGAAGTCTCGCCGAGAAGCATGTGAATGCGATGAATGAGCTCTTGATTGACTAGATTTATCGAGTTCCCTTGTATTGCACCCAACACCATTTTGCAATCTGTTTCAATGACTCCGTTTGGCAATTGTTCCTGCTTCAGGAAGAGGAGTCGATGCAATACCGGCCAGAATTCCGCCGTGACACTAAAGCATACGCCTAAGCATCCTAGGAATCCGGGTTTACTGTAACCATTCGAAAACTTGAGAAACCCACCACATGCTGCCCGTCCATTGTATTGACAAACTGCACCATCAACCTGCAAAATAAACAATGGGGTGGGGGAGTTAGAAACTTGGCTCTGGCTTGGATGCACCAAATTATTTTTTAAAATATTTTTTAACATATATTAGTAATATTAATAAATTTTAATTATTAAAAACAAAAAATAATATATTTGAATGGACAAATCTGTCTTTGTGCTACGCTGATTACTTCCTTTTTGTTATTTAACACTCACCAGCCTTTCGAATTCCGGTGTCACGCACCGGCCTTATGGAAAATGATATTAATCCGCACCGCTCTCTGAAACACCAATGTTGTTTAAGAGTCTTAATTATGTTAGTTAGGCAGCACCGCTCTCTGGCACAACCTTCCTATCTTAGGTTTAGGAAACAAAATCCAAGTTGCATTTTGATTTAAAGAATCAATTTCATCATTCACAGCAGCTATCCATTAATCAAAATCTGAGCAGTTTACAGCATCAAAGAAATTTACAGGTTCATGATATAAAATTTGTTGACCAACTATAAAAGCATAATCAACAATCTCAGCAAAATTTGCATATTTTGGATTAAGCCTTATTTCCCTTCTTTCCCTATATCTAACCAGTTGGTAATCATTTAAACAAGGTTTATCAGATTGAACAGGTAAAAGCACAGAAGGTTCAGATTCTGTTTTAGAAGCAGTTTCAAGGGGATTGTTCACATTTTCAGCAACAATTTCTGTGTGAGGGAGAACAGATTCTCCAGCCGAATCTCCAGCCTCAACCTCCACCTTAATAGATGGATTCGGTTGAGGCTCCACCTCAACAGTGACAAAAGGTAACTTTTCCTCTTCGAAAACCATTATTTTAGGTTCAGAATCTGACTTAGCAGGTAATACAGCATTTGAACTTTTAATCGGGCAAGGAAAATCACTTTCATTAAACACTACATCCCTGCTAATAATTACTTTCATACCGGGAACAAATTTATTCCACAATCTAAAACCTTTAACCCCTTATTGATAGCACAAAAAGACACATTTGACTGACCTAGGATCAAGTTTCCCTAACTTATTATGCATATAAGCCGCACAACAAAAAAATTTCAGATTTTCAAATTTCACATAAGTCCCATACCAGGTAAATTCAGGACAGTCATACCCAATGACCCTAGAAGGACTTCTATTAATCAAGAAAGCATTAGTATGTAAAGTTTCACCCAAAAAATGTTTTGACAGTCCACAAGTAGAAAGCATGCATCTGACCCTTTCTAACAGTGTTTTATTTGTCAAAGAGGGTTGGCATAGTGGTCATGAGAGTGACAATTGCACTCACAGGTCACGGGTTCAAATCCCCTCAGCGACATTACCTATAAAAAAATAGTGTCTTATTCATTCTTTCAGCAACATCATTCTGTTGAAGAGTGTACCTAAAAGTGCAGAAACCATCAAATGCAGAATTACAAAACTCTAGCTCACCAAACTTCTGTTTACCTAATAAGCCTTTAGAGTGCAATCTATTTAAATTCTTTTCATTCATATGTCTGAGCCTTGAGCCTTAAATGCCACCGTTTTGCTAAATTAAAATCAGAAATATTTAGCACATTAGCACATTCGGTTTTGTCATTTAAATAGTACAACCTGTTCCTCCTAGAACTAGTCAAAACAACACTGTCATGTTTAAAAACAGTAAACATTCCATTCTTTGAAGTATAATAACATCCATTCTCTTCTAGCATTCCTAAAGAAATCATATTCCTTTTCAAATCAGATGTGTATCTTACATTTGACAATTTGATTCTAGTTTCATTATTTAAAAACAGACAGATAGAACTAGTTCCTTCAATCTTACATGCATTATCATTACCCATTATTGCTAATCCATTCTAACTTCTATCCAAACCTTCAAATCATTCTAAACGTGGTGACATGTGATAAGTGCAATCAGAGTCAAGTACACACTCACTTAAAATTCCAGAATCAGACACATTTAGAACAAAGTCAACAGCCTTTTCATTTTCAAAATCAGTTTCAGTTTCTTCCCTTAACTCTGATTTTTCAAAATCAGTCACTGTTTTTTCAAATTCTAAAACAGTTTGATCAATCACTGCATCTTGCACTGAAATGAACTCACTAAACCTATCACATTCTGACATAAAATCATATAGATCATGGCTGTCAATTTCAGAATCAATTTCTAGCAAGGTTTCTGTTTTTTCTTTAAGCATGAAGTCATCAGCTACAAGAAAAACAGAATCATACACAACCTAACCATTTGAGACAGCAGACAAAGCATTATTCTGTCATAGGTTGTTTATGTTTTGACTCTGAGCATTTTGAAACATAGACATATCAATATTGCTGGTTTAATTGACATTGTGACCTAAGACAGAATTTGAAGTAACTCGAGGAGTTATATTTCCATTTCTAAAGTTACCTATACTATTTTGATTCAGGTATTCAGAAACAAATAAAGTGTTGGAACCGTTGGACTGTTCAAAACCTCTACTGATATTCAAATTACTCAACTGTTCCTGTTGGAATTTCAAGGCCCTATTATAGGTGTAACAGTTACTCAAAACATGCCCAGGTTTGTTACCAAAATTGCACCTTGATTGATTTGAGTTTTGACCCCTATTATTGTTCAGAAAATTTCTAGCACCATTAAAACCAGAGTTTCTGTCACGTTGAGAGTTCTGAAATTTCCTATTGTTGCTAGAGTTTGAAGACTTATTTGAGTTGTTTCTGTGATTCTGATTTTCAGACTTAGAGACAAACTGTCTAGGATTTCCAGATTCTTCTTTAGACTTTTCTTTAGCAAAAAGAACACTTGAAACACGTTTTGAATTCGTAAGTTCAAGTTCCCTAAACTTTAACCCACTAACGATCACTTCTAGCTTAGGTACACAACCAGAGTATTGAAATGCATTTTTAACAACTAGGAAATCATCATTCACAGAATTTAGCAAAAGCATAGCAAGTGATCCTTCGTCTAAAGCATGCTGACTTCCTTTTAAAAGTTGAGATAGTTTAAAGAATTCATCAAGATTTTCTTCAATAGTTTTTTCAGAATACATTTTGAAAGAAAACAATGAACCTTTAACTAGCATCAAATTGGCAAACGCTTTAGAAACAAAGAACTCATGCAATTTTTCCCAAATTTCTAGGGGATCTTCTGACCCATCTAATTTTCGAATGACAGAATCAGACAAGTTTAAAGCCTCTTCTCTAATTTTATCTACTTTAGAAGTAAGTGTTTCTGGTCAGTTTTTCATAGGTTTCAAAGCATAATGCACTTTATAATGTGATAGAACAGATTTCATACGTCTAGCCCAGGTAACAAAATCACCCTTTCCATCGAACTGCACAATTTCAATTCGGCTAGTCATATTGAGTGTTCACAAGCACAACAAAGTCACAGAAAAAGTACTCGTGTGCAGATCGTTTCAAATACTCACAAGAAGCAGACAATAGTTGATTCAGATTAGGGCTTATTTCAACTTTGTAACTCTTTTCTGCGTTCAACAGTTAGAAACTGTAAAGGCATCCTAATCTTAGACTCGAATCACAAGCAAGGGACTTATACACAGAGATCCTCAAGGGTTCTCTTCACAGGGCTCCTCTTTAGATCCTTAGTTATCACTCAAAAACAGTAATCAAATAGAGCTCACGGGCCGAAGCAGTAAACAGATATGCACACACGCCAAATAGTTTCATATATGGCTCACGGGCCAAAGCAATAAATAGACACCTCTGGCACACAACCCCACCTCAGGCTCACAAGCCCACATTAAGAATGCAGAAAGAGTTAACAGGAGACTTACTAGGAGCCGTGTGTATAGACTCCAGTCCAAAAAATTAATTTGGAGAAGGTCTGTTGTCTTTTTCTTTCTATTTTTTTCGTTTTTTCTTTGCTTCCCTGTCCTTCAGTCAGCAATAGTACCAATAGGCAGCGTATAGACAGATAGCAGGCAATCTTAAGTATTACAGGCAGTATCAGATCAGAATAATCCAAACCGAATTTGAATTAAGCACAACGGAAATGTTTTGTAAACAAAGTCTTTGAAAACTGTTTCAAAAAATCACAATTTCAAGGATTTTCAACAAGACGTACCAGTTTCTGAAAACAAGATGTTTTTAAAAAACCGAGCAAATAATCACAGATTTTTCAGTAACAAAATATAGGCAAAATCAATGACTAACTACACATGCAACTCAATTTCAGTAATTTGCAACGAGAGACGCAAGTAGTTCAGTATTACAAGACCAGTCACACAACAGATCCGATAATATCGTATAAAAATAACAGATCCAGAGAGAAATAGTGCATGCAAGCCTTAATAGACAGCAAATTCACAATAATTTTAGCAGTGTACGCAGAATACCAGTAGATCTCACAATAACTGACAGAATATACAGTAATTCAGAAAGACACTGAATTTCAGAGTAATAACGAAAATCAACCGATTAAATTCCAGATCCAGCAGTTAATCGCTCAGATCTGAATGATTAACACACATGCAGAATCGATTTCGACTGATTTCAACAGTTTGAGCGATAACCTCGTTCTGTTACCACTTGTAGGTTATAGGAACTTGCTCAAACCTGCACAAAGACAATGAGTAGATCAGTAGCAGTTTCAAATCAGAGACAATTAAAAAGAAAAATCTCAGAATCAAACAAAACAGTATGTAAATGAAAACTCCTGTTTTGTAAAAGTGTAGATTCGTCGCAGAAACGATCTAAGGACTCAAGAATAGTCCAGAAATTCAAGCCGTCAGTCTCGGGCTCAAAAAGGACAAGTCGCCAACAACTCATAAATCTTCAATTAATCGGTTCAAAAGAGAGGAAATGAGGAGAGGATCACAGATCTGGTGAGAAAAGCGGCCAAAGATTAATATAGAAGAGCCAAAGTCGATCGGAAAGTGCGAGAGTTAGGGTTTGGCCGAGAGAGATATATGGCGTGAGAGAGAAGCTACAAAATTAGAGTGTAAAAAGTGAATCAAAAAAACGTTAAGTGTTGTATATATACTCCATCTGGAAGATTCGGAAGAGGAGGAGCGGAGATGGGCTTAAATTTGAATTGGGCCGAGACAAATAAAGAAAATATAGGACAAACAAATGTATAGATGGACTGTAAGTAGATGGGTTGTAAATCGGGCCAGCTACTAGGTGTTATAGAATAATTGGGTAGGCCAAATCAGAGTAACAAAAAATATGGGCCGAAAACAAACCAGGCCCAAAGGGCGAAGACCAATCTAGTGAATCGAAAAATCGAGGATTGAGGTTAACTGAGATGTATTCCCAAGCAAAAGAATTTCAACCTCCAAGTCATGTTACATATAATCCGGTTGACAATTTTATCGAGTCATAATAAAACCCGAAGGTTCAGACTCATAACGATTTACATCATCTGGCTATTAATTATGTCCGGGACGTGCACAAGTGAATTAAACATAAAACATAAGATGGTTAGATGTGCAATTAAGTCATGTACACAAAATTCGTACAGAAGTTGCGTGAGTTCAATTTTTGTTGCAAAATGGATTCATCCTACCCCCATGTTACCGGAAGCGGGGTGGGTGCGGTGCTTTTAGCACCGCACACTATGCAATCTGTTGAAAAAACGATACCTGAGTTAATACTAGAACAAGAAACAGATACCGCTTGAACAAGATGAGATGGAACGAACCAAGAAGAACTGAACTCGAAGTCTCTAGAACTTGTTCATTTCGCTTATTTTCGGACTTATATGTACATTTATACATATGAAAAAATTTTGGCCAATTCATGTTGGGCCGTATATATATTTATACAAAACAATAGTAAGCCTAATAAGAACTAACTTGTTTGGCCCATATCTTCAACACCCGCCCCACAAGTTGGTGCCGTGGAAGACAGTCCAAGGCCCAACTTGGAACTCAGTTGACGAAAAGGTACTGATGGCAGACTCTTTGTAAACATGTCAGCTGGTTGCTTTCCGGAAGGCAAGTTAAGTGGTTGAATAAATCCTGCTTTATACTGGTCACAAACAAGATGACAATCCATTTCAATATGCTTCGTACGCTCATGGAACACGGGGTTAGCCACCAAGTGTCGTGCTGCATTGTTGTCCCAATACAGCGGGATTGGAGTGTCAATCTCAACGCCCAAATCTATCAGAATATAAGAAATGCAACAGAGCTCACAAACCGTCAAAGCCATACTTCGATATTCCGCCTCTGCAGATGATCGTGACACTGTTGACTGTTTCTTTGTACGCCAAAATATTGATGAATTTTCCAACTTGATCAAGAAACCTGTCAAAGACCAGCATAGGCAACTAAAGTAAAATCAGAGTCTCGTGGGATAAACAATCCTAATGCTGAACAACCCTTCAAGTATCGTAAAACATGAATTGCAGCTTGTCAATGCGATTGTTGAGGTGCATGCATGAATTGAGATAAATGTTGCACAGCATAACTAAGAACGGGCCTGGTAAAAGAAAGATAAAGTAACCTGCCAATGAGCGACCGATATGCTGTTGCATCTGGTAGAAGCTCAAAATCATCAACAAGTGCTAACTTGATCTCGGGTGGCAATGGTGTTTCCGTGCTATTTGATTCTGCATATTGTGATCTTGCAACAAGTCTTGCACATACTTGTGTTGATTCACATACAAACCGATTGGCTGGTGTATCAACTCCAATCCCAAGTAGTAAGTTGCAGTCCCCAGATCTTTAATACTAAACTCCCTGTCCAGAAATGAAGCCACCTTCTCAGACTCATTGTCATCGTCTCCTGCAATGATAACATCGTCAACATACACCAGCAATACTGTAAGCCCCTTTTGGTATCTTTGTGTCAATAAATAGTGATCATTTGCAGACTGCGTGAACCCATATGTGATCAAAGCATCTGTCAACGTCTGATTCCACGGTCGGGACGCCTGTTTCAGGCCATATATAGACTTCTGTAGCAAGCATACTTGTCCAGTATTCACAGCAGGATGACCGGGTGGTATGTCCATGTATACTTCTTCATCTAGGCGACCATGCAAAAAAGCATTATTAATGTCCAACTGTCTAATTGTCCATCCCTTCTTGACGGCAACTGCCAGCACCAGTCTAACCGATGTGTGTTTTGCAACTGGTGCAAAACTGTCTGAAAAATGGACTCCTTCGACCTGATTGTACCCCTTTGCAATCAGTCATGCCAAATGATCCGCGAGTTTTTACCAACAAAAACACAATATCAGAGGTTTACAATAATGAGAAGATGCTTGACACTTTGGTATATCACCTCCCTATGTACTCATGCCATTTCTAACTTAATCTAGTATCTAGTGTACCTATCCTTGCATCACGAGACTTCTATGCAACCAAGAGCCTCTTGGGTTAGTCTCTTGGCCACCCTAAACCTCGACGCGAGGACTTCATTGGACTAGGCCTCCACCAGACGTGTTGGTGGCATTAAACGCAAAAGAACT
>JAOYMZ010000010.1:0-15818 GCA_025802335.1 Pinguicula primuliflora
AGGCGGCCGCCAAGGCGGCCGAGGCGGTGGCGGGGCCTGGGGCGCCCCGCCACCGCTTTCCGCCTTTTAGAACACTGCCTATAGGTAGTCTAAGGTAGATAAACGAAATTTTCCCAGTTTCACAGTTGAGTTGCTCAGCTAACCCCTCCAACTCAGATGTTGCGACGTTTAATCCAAAAAGCTGACTTTTTGTGTAGTTTACCTTTAGGCCCGAGACTAGCTCAAATGACTGCAGGATACTTTTGATAGTATGTATATTTTCTTCCTCTCCTTTCATGACAATCAGCGTGTCATCAGCATACTAAACGTGTGAGATTTCCAATTGATTAACCTTTGTACACTTTAGTATTCCCAGATTTCTAGCTTGCTTAATCATCAGTCCAAGATCTTTTGCCACCATTAAAAACAACACGGGCGATAGAGGACATCCACATCTAACTCCTCTGTATAGTTTGAAATCCCCCGAGCTGCTTCCATTAACTAGAACAGCAGCATATGTAGAAGAGACAACTTTTCATCCATTTGTCACAAAAGCCAAATTTTTTCATCATCTCATACAAGACATCCCAGTTTAGAGTGTCAAACGCTTTTGCGAAGTCCACCTTGAAGAGTAGGAGAGGTTTCCTACTTCTTTTATACGAATGAAGTACTTCATTAGCAATTAGAACACCATCTAATATATTTCTGCCCTTCAAGAATCTAGATTGCTCTCTATCAATGATCCTGGTTAAAACTTTGCTGAGGCGACCAGACAGTAGCTTAGCCAAAATCTTATACCCACTGTTTGCCTGAGATATAGGGCGATACTGAGCAAGATTTTGTGGACTAGTTCCTTTTGGGGGCAAGTGTGATCCAGGTGCTAGCCAGGGCTTTTGGAATTCTAGAAGTTTCATGAAATTCCCGTATGAATGCTATAAAATCTTCCTTCATTATGTCCCAATAATGCAGTAAGAAGAAGAAATTGAAGCCATCCGGGACGGGACTCTTCATAGATGAACATGACGTAACCACTGCATATATCCCTTCCTCTGAAAACGGTTCAGTCAGGAAGCAATTTTCAGCTTCTGAAACTGTTTTTCCAGTTTCCAAATTCAACTGTGGCCTATTCCAACTGTCCTCATTATATTGATTCTGGAAATGTTGATGGATTTCCTGTTTCACCTCAGATACTTCATCCAGCCATCTGTTTCCAACTTACAACCCTCGAATAGAGTTGTGTCTACGATTTTCTTTTACTCTGGTATTGCAATACTTTGTGTTTCCATCACTGTCAGTGATCCATTTGGATCCGGATTTTTGTAGAAGCAACTGCTCTTTATGATGAAGTGCTTTTTCAAGTTTCTCTCTATTCTGGAGCTTATTCATCCGCTCATCATCTGATAATAATCGCCCTTCTGCTTCAATGTCTAAAACTTCTACCTGAGATAGCAACTTTTCAAGCTCACGGTCAATATGGCCGAAGGTATTCTTGTTCCAATCTCGCAGTTTGCTTTTAAAGATTCTTAATTTATTGTGCAGAATGTATGCCTTTGTTCCTGTGATTTTGATGCTTTCCCATTTCTTCTGTACAAAATCCTTGAAGCCCTCCATCTCAGTCCAGCAGTTCAAGGTGTTGAAAATCTTTGGCCCCCAGTTCAATGTTACATCTTTCAGTATTATAAGTCTATGGTCTGATAACCCTTTCGGCAGAGCAAATTGAGTAACTGATAGCCAAGTTTTTGTCCAGTTTTCAGACAGAAGAAATCTATCTATTCGGCTCGAGCTAGGCCCTCTTCCACTAATGCAGGTAAACTTATGTCTCTACAGTGGGATATCAAGTAGACCTACAATCTCGATGAAATGGTTAAAATCTGCCATTTCTCGTACTTTTGGAGGAGAAAGGCTTCTTCTCTCATTTGCTGCTCTAACTGCATTAAAGTCACCTACAACGCATATGCAGCTTGTTATACCCTCAGCAATGTTGTCAACTACTTTACCCAATAAAATCCACTTCTGCATAATTGTAGAAGGAGCATACATATTTATTATTTGGACCAGACTGAATCCGAGCCCAAATGACCTGTTAGCGATATAAACCCGTCCTCAGATGAGGCATTTATCAGCTGAAACTTATCACGTTTCCATACACACAAAAAGCCTCCAGATCTTCCTACTGAGTCTTGGTGGAACTATTCAAAGTTATCATCCGGCCATATTCGCTTACACTTACTCCTGTTAACATATTCGTACTTTGTCTGCTAAAGGAAGAGAAAATCCACATGATTTATCGTGACTAAATCTTTAACCGACCTTTTTTTGGCTGCAGTACCGAGTCCTCAGATATTCCATGATATAATCTTCATTGTGTCTACTTAGAAACTTTTTTTGCTAGACACATCTTTAGTTTGCGCTGATATTGTTCTGAAGCAGAGTGCTCTAGCTGCTCCAGTCTCCATAGCACTTCGAAGTCAGAAGGTTCCTTCAGTGAAATCCCCAGTTTCTTGGCTGTTTTCCAAACTTTTTGAGTTTCAATCGGTGACACTGACAAGGGTGAGCTTGCATCAGTTGCACTTGTGCTGGCTTGAATGCGAGAGGTATGTCTCTTCAGCCTTTCTCCAGGGTTCATTGCTGATCTGATCAGTCCCTCGGCTATTTTATCTAGTGTATTTGGTGAGAGGTCTATGAATGGTTGTAGGCCAAAAGGATCAGATCCTTGAACCTGTGAAGGCACTGGGGTATTCAATTTATCTGGTAACTGTGATTCAGAATCATCTACACCAACAATGTCCCTTCTGCGCATAGGAGGGCTTCCTTTGTCAGTTAATGGAGATCTGGGGCGTAGAGGCGTGGAGTAGTCTTCACAATGCTTAGAATTTTGCCGAGCTATTTCACAGAGTTTGTCAATTGTCTCATCAGGCAGAATCTCACAGCTAGTGTTATCTGATACTTTTAGCACTTGACCCGACTTAATCTCAAAGGTCTAAAGGACATCCCTGGCTTCATCATTCAGATTCATGGTCTCCTCGGTTTCCAGTTCATTCACTTTTGGTTTTGCAGCGATGAAGTCCAACTTATTCTCATTCAACAATCGCCATTTAGTCATATCATCAACCTTCTTGTTCTGCGCAGCTCCCCAAATTCTAGGGGAATTCTGCAATTCCTCATCCACTCTTATTATGAAAGAGTCGATCTCTGTGTCCACCTTCGAAGAGGTGTTTACTAGTGTATTGGATGAAGTCATTATGAGCACTCGGCCAAATTGCATCTCCGATTTGGAGATTGTTTCTTCATCTACTTGGATCACCGAGCCCAGGTTATCACATATTTCAGAAAAGAATTGGGGGCACCAGCAGTGTAGTGGAACGCCCCTGACCTTCACCCAGGCAGGTCTCATTAACTTGCCATTGATAAACTTCCAGGGTCTCAAGTTGTGTAAGCATAACAATCCAGAAGTTTTCCCATCACTCAGTAGTTTCATTTGATCAGCACTGTTTTGTAGTCGCAGCAACACTTCCCCACTTTCAAGTCTGACCGCTGACCTGTCATATATCCATTTTCATTCAGTATCTTGCCCAGGGATGTCAGATCTATTCGCGGAGCTGGAAATCCCACTAGGCAGGCATCTAACCACGAGGACTCCTCTTCCGTCGGCAAGAATTTCACTGTGTGCTGAGACTCGGCATCCAGCATGTTTGCCGGAAAAGGGGATGTTCCTGTTTTCACTTTCTTACTTTTCTCTTCATCAACTGGGCTTCGCGCGCAATTAACAAACAATTTATTCTCTCTGACGTTCACGCCATTAACTTTTGCAATTATTGCTTCCAAATTCGTGCCTTTTACGAAGCGTACGAATCCGTATCATTTCCCGTTCATCTCCATTTTTACGGGAGTAAACACATCGAACACTTGAGCATAATCATCGAAAAATTTCCAGATATCTTGATTTTTCCATGTTGCTGGTAAATTCGAGATAAATAGAGGGATCGAATTTGACCTAACCTTCTCGACAAACCCTGGCAGCGACTTCCTCATCTTATTGGCCTCTTTTACAGTATCCAGTGATTGTGAACTCTCTGGCTTCGATTTCAAGCAGGGTCCCACTATTTGCCACTGATTTTCTGTCAATCGCTCACTTTCTTCAGAACCCCCCTCAATTAGTACTTCAGAAACCAATTGGTCACAATGTGTGTTTGCAGCAGCCATGAATATAGCGTTTAATCGTCGATAAATCGAAGTTGGATGGTAGATTCGAGCTAGGATTTACTGCAGGAAAAAAACGCCCATCGTTTTTAGAAAATACATAACAGTACATCCAGAAAATACATATTACAAATGAACTAAAAAAAAGAATCAAAGAATGTGGAAGAATGGATGGAAAAAACTATTCAATCTGGGGCCAAGAATCTTTACAGCCTGCACTCTTGAGATATTCCATGAGGAAACCTTTGTTTATCATGGTAGTTGTAATTGTAGATCATGTATTTCTGTTGTACTCTTGCGTTGCCCAATTGTCGGCATTCCACAGACTGCATAGTGCACACTCATGGGCTGTATTTAATCGGTTAAAACCCACAGGCTGAGATTCGGCCCGAGGGCTTAAAATTAAACTATTAATTTTACTGAAAATTTTAGCATGATTTTAATCTTCATGATCCCATCAGATCAAAATACTGATGGTCAAACACTTACTCGGCACATATACCATTAAATTTTTTATTTCACATGATTGTAATGACCAAACTTCTCATGCTCACCCTTTGTGCTAAGCATTTCAATTTGACACATTGTCGAAATTGACAATACAAATAAAATATTTATATATAAGATACCAAAAGACATATATTCAAACGGCACTCTGATGACTTTCTTTTCTCTTATGGTTAAAAGCATCATTTATTAAAATTTTAGAAATTTGTAACGACGAAGTCATCATAACAATGCTGACTTTTAATCAAATGTGAACATGGTTTTTATTGGCAGAGGCAGAGCTAATTTCAAAAATAAATAGTAGCATATAGAAGTTGAACATGCATGGGTTGAGAGTTGCCCTACTCTTTGGTAGGAAAAGAAATCAGCTAAAACGGACATTTTTATATATTTCCCTACATTTAACTATACTGATGCACGATGATCAATCTCTCTCTATTACAACTTCCTGATACGAGTATTCTACAATTTTAGTAATTTGAAAACCTAATCAAACCACTATCTATACAATCTACATACTTTAAACAAGGAAAAAGGGTCAACTAAGATCAAAATCAGTGCAAACAGTTCAAAACACACACAACAAATTCGAAACTGGTACTTGTTCTTCGGGCCTTCACTTGATGAATTTGAGGAAACCTATTTTAGCCTTGAAAGATGTCACAATTGCGCCGAAAATCAGCAAAAACTTGGAATCAAAAGAATTTAATTCATGGTTTATTTGTAAAAGCTAATTACCATGAGAGACTGTTGGTCCTTACGCCCATAGCATCATCAATCCGTCGGCTTCTCTAATGATCACGAGGAGTTAGTTTCTGCTGAACGCGTTGGTGTGCTGTGTCTCTCGCCATTGGCCACGTTCTTCGGATCTTTTAGCAGCTGCAGCATCTCTATTTCCTCATCTTTCTTCGCTATAGTGTCTTTGAGAGATGCAACCTACCAAGTAAATGGAGTATCTTCTTTAACCAATATTGGATATATGCAAATCAGCAAAAGAAAATGGGATGAAGTCATTTTTCACCCATTTTTACTTACTTTAGAGATTACGTAAAATATTTACAAATACAACGAAAAGAGTAACATAACTGTGAATATGATGATACATTGTAAAATAAGGTACCTGCTCCATCAATTCTCTTACATCCCTTCCATCTTTGCTGCTTTTCGCTGCACCCAGCTCGACACCGGACGCCCTTTCAGCAAATTTCAATGTACTGGATGATTCACTGTGCGAAGCTGCATCGGGATTAACCTGGACAAACATAAGCGTCTTGGCCTGACCCCCTGAAAGCGTAAGTAAAACGAGATAGGTTGAGCATAGAAAACTAAGACTTTGGAGTCTTCTTTTAACAATGGATGTTGTATTATCAGCTATCCTTATAAATATGTAGAACAGATTGTTCTCAAGAACACAAACTAGACGAGAACTGAATGAGAAATATTTCTGATCAATCATGAAGTTTAAAAAAAAAAGCGTACCTAACGAGCTCTGGAGAACTTGAGTTAGCTTGCTATTTCGATAAGGAATGTGGGAACTTTTTTGCGCCAAAGCAAATATGACATCTCCAAGGGCAGATAAGGATTTATTTATGTGTTGCGCCTCTTTAAGTCTGTCTCCAGTAACCTCTGAACGGTCTACTCTTTCACTTCCTGCAAGATCAACTAAATGAAGACTGCCTCGCAAAGACGAACCGCTCTTTAGATCCATCCCTCGGACATGAATGGAGAGGACGCTGTAGCAATGCATTAGTTTAGAAATAAGTACACTTGCATCTAACTAAATTTCCTCAAGATCAGGGAGGTACAAATTAAAATCAGTGGCGTACCTGTGTGATCGGCTGCTTCTTTCATTCAATGCAGTGGAACTTTTGGCTCTATTTTTAAGTCCAGCGTCCATTAGTTCTAATACACCAGAGGTTGATTTCACCGTATGAATGCTGGCATCTGGGACTGCCAATCCACTGGCTTGCATAGTAGATGAAACCCCGAGCGTGTGAAAATCAAGGAAAACAAGCATAGGATAAAGCAAGGAATAAATTATCAATAGAATGATAAATGTTTTGAAAGAGCATTCATCAGCTCGCGATATGTAGTAAAAAATTTATAATGTGGTGGTGGATATCTTTTCTGTGTAGCATCATTTGAGAGCAAATCACGCACTTGCTCATTGTATATCTCAACCATCTGGACAGAAATTTCATATGTAAAACTGCTCTCCCTGCTCTGGGATACGTGGAAAAGATTGTTTAAAGCTCGGTAGTTAACTCCCCATTCCTCTTCACTCCCTCCATCAGGGCCCGTCTGGAGAAAATAACATTAACCTCAAAGACAGTAAAAGTTGGCCCAACAGCAAATGATTAAGAGAATTTGATCGGAAGAGAACAGTCTACTTGTCATACCATTGTATATGTCTTTCCGGAGCCAGTCTGCCCATAGGCAAATATGCAAACGTTATATCCATCCAAAACTGATTGTACTAATGGCTTTATATCTGAAAACACTTCAGCTGCAAATAAAATTACCATGCCATGAACAGAAGTCCTAAATCTCATGGGGACGAATGACACTATCACATATTTGAAGATCAAAAACCTTGTGTAGCTGACAGGCCATACACTTTATTGAATTTGAATGAACGACGCCCGTCTTTGCCTGGTTTGGATGGATTCGCGATTATCAACTCTCCATTGTCTCCAACATATTCAACAATTGACTGTTTCCCTTTTTGCCCCGTAAGGAATGGCCTTATGCGGCAATAGACTCTAATATTTCCTACTCGAATGAAGACACAGACTAACTATGATACTCTGTGCATCTTTATTTTCAAGATGGTACTGTGTCAATGATAAAGGTCACCTTTAAGCTCTTGAAGTTCATTGTGTATTTTTTGATTCTCAGCAAGAAGAGAATAATAGCTTTTTGCTGCATCATCTAGAACCTTGATTCTAGAACCTATTATAAGAAGTTATTATGACATGTTCTGCTTACCAAATACAGTTGCAGGAAAATAATTAGCAGATTCTACACAAACAGTTACCTAAGATGGAGAATTCTTCTGAATAGCTTTTCTTGGTTCTCAAAATGTCTTGCTGGATAGACTGAGATGCAAACCTCAGTTCCTGAAATGATGGCATTTATTCATATAAGAAAGATTTAGAACATAGGAAGTTACTTCAGAAATGTATACATGTGCAGATAAGGGAAATGCCGAGCAAGGAACCATACACGTAAGGCTCCAAGCATAAACTCAATAAATATTTTGTAAATGTGTTGTTTCTTGTTCCACCACTCCGCTTTGGACTTGGAAGCTGCTTCAAGTTCCTCAATTCTATTTGTGGACCCTGCTAACAAACCTAAAGTTTCCTTCAAACGACCCTCAAGCTCCTGCTGGACTCCTCCAGCTTCTACTTTCGTCTTTAAAGTCAGCTGCTGGCATGATTGCTTAGTCACTTCGAGCTCCTGCCTTAAATTTTCCATTTCATTGCAAAGAACATCTTTCTCCTTCATCAACATTTGCAGATCCTGCTGTTTTTCTCTCATATTTTCTTGAAAATATTTCTCCTTTTCATGCAGTACCATTTGAAAATCCTTCTCCATTTCTTTCACCTGTTCATTAAAATCCTGTTCTTTTTGTTCCACAAGTTTTTGCACATCCATATCCTCCCCTTGACATTTTTCTTCTATTTTCTTCTTCTTACCCTGAAGTTTCCAAACAAGGAGGTGTAGAACATATTGAAAACATTTAGGTATAATCAACAAAATAAGTGGAAAGATTACAAGTACAGGGAGGCCAAACAGGGTTAAACCATCATATAATCAGAACATCATATAACCTTGATCTGCTGAAGGTGGGTCGTGACAATCTGCAAAAAAAGAGAAGTCTCCTTTTTGGCAAATGGGAACTCAGAACTTATAAAAACATTCATCGATATAAAACATATAAAATATGCTGAAAAAATAAGCTAAGGCATGCCTGTGTCTCTTCAGCAGTCCCTGTTGCGAGGGCTTCGAGTACTTTAATTCTTGATTGGTACTTCTCCTCGCGTGCCTTAAAAAGATTATTTTGCTGCAAGCAAAGAGATGCACTCAGATGTCGAAAAAGAAATCATGAACTATTTCTCTTGGACAGAGACAATACATTACCATTCGCAAATGTTGTGCTTGAGTGCATATTCGTCTGTCAATCTCCTGTAGACCTTTTCTCAGTATACAAGCAACCCGCTTGACAATGCCATGCAGGGGAAAATAGTTAGATATAACAACTTTAGAGCTATGTAAATCTCGGTGCTTTTATGTAACTTAATGCATACATTCGGTATTTCACCATTCTTGCGCTCAATGCTTTCTTCTAAAATACGACTAACAACACTTACTAGAGTCTGTGTTGGAGCAGTCTGCATGATACATACAATTGAATCAGAATGTTAAAATAGTTTGTAAATAAAAAGGATGAAAAAAGAGTTCAACTCTTACATCAAAGCTGTTCGATTTCATAATTTCAGAAATCTTTGCGGAAGAAAGATCTGTACAAGATCCTTGTTTAAGCTGAAAGACTTCATGAACCTTTTGACCAACATGATTTGTAAATGCTGGTGTTGGTTCTGCAATGGCAGAGATTGTAAAATAAACACAGTTCAACCACAAGGAAATGCAATGGATAACTAGGATTTATGACATTCAAGAGTTTTTTTTTTCCCAATTCTGTTCGTCCGGCAGCCATGGTCGCAATATGATTGGATACTTACTATCCATTTAATTGAAAGATTGTGAAATTGTTCCAAAAAGTTGAAGACAGAAGACGAGGTATCCCAAATGAAGAATACCTTTCATTACAGAACTACATAATGAACGCTGCAATCTTAAACCAGGCACCAACTTTTGCCTCTCTTCTACTACAGATTGGGACGAGAGCAATCCTAAAGGTGGATCACTTTTATTATCTATTCCAACACTGAGTGTGAAATGAGTTTGTAGTGTCGAAAGGCAGTCCAAAACAAGTTTCATTGATCCCTACAACAATAGAATGTGTTATGCGATGCATGGGCAGGTGAAAAGATACATAAAGTATATCATTTTAGCCCATCATTCCTCTAACAATATCTGTGTTATGCTTTATCACCTTTTCCAGGTCAGCAGACTCAAACCTTGGCAACCCCATGTTATCAATTGCTGAAAGGAATCTTTGAACATTTTCTGGGCTTGATTTTGATGAATGCAAAGAATCATGAAACTGAAAAGTTCAGGAGCAACTATGTTATGCCAGCCATTTGACACTAAAATAAGTGGCTAATCAAATTAAGCATGCCTACCTTGGTAACGTAACCTGGTTTGAGTTTGTCCAATATTTGGCATAAGATAGAACCATCAACCAGGAAGACTCGTAGCTCTTCGTCTGAAGCATTTATTGGCAAACTCAGATCAGGAAGAATGCCATTTAACCATTCAATCAAAGCTCTCCTCCGTTTAGCTAAAGTAAATTTGATGTCAGAAACAGAACCAAAGTGTCATAGATACACCAATAGCCTCCAACACAAAACCATATCATTTAGCAAGATCATACAATTGTTGCTTGACGCTGGCTCATAGACATCGCTATCACTAGAAATACTTGCATTGTTGTGTTGTGCGTTGTATTTTTTGCCTTGTGGATCCATAGTGGAAGCTGGGACTGTAGAAAGTGAAACACTGCCGGATTCGTATTAGTATATGTACACACTTTTCACAAGATGAAAACAGAGTTGCAGAATAAAGACAAAGACAATATTAAAACTATTTAAGTATCAACCGAACTAATATTCAATCATCAAAAAAATTGAATTTCTGACTAAACAACCCAAGTTCCATCCTCATACTGCCTCTGATTACAAATATAAAAGCTGGAAGCACACGCTGAATTATGGGTTAATCGACCAAAACTCTGATACAATTCCTTATCCATCCAAAAAACAAAACACAAGCAAGGCCAAGAAGCTTAACAAGTCCAATGGGTAATTTTTGAAAAAATATCTTCACTTCGCTACAAGCATTCCTCATAAACTCTCCCAGACACCAAAATCAGATTATCACCACAGAAAATTCAACATTTGAAGTAACGATTTCATACGAAACATAAACCGACCCATTTCAAGCCCATGCAAAACAAACTCAAGGGCATGTGTATTCAACCAAATTCATAAAAATAAACCGGAAAAATAAACTCAAGTCCTCAATGCAAGACGGTGAGGACAGTATGGAATAAAGAAAGGGATTAGAACAATATCCTACTATAACTCTTTTCTGATACGCTAAGCAGACATAACCTGACACTTGAAAGATAATTGATAGCCTGAAAGTCAAGCGCTTCCGAAACAAATCCTTACTCGTTTGCATCAACCATTTGAAGCCATCATCATATTTCCGTTTTTTAGTGTTGAAGTATGTGTGAATTTGTGTTTGTTTTTGAAGTAACTGCAAATCATTCATCTCTCCGGTGGTTGGTCTTCCGTGTCCTGCTGGAATTCTATGGAAGGTCAAGAAGCCTATCGGTTCTCCGAGAACTTAGGAAGAGCTATGTTTGGGGAGAAGGTCTTTTCGGGAACTGAACTCAAGCCAGTGCACATTTTTAATGGATTATTCATAATTTCTTTTTAATTTCTTTTTATTTTTCTTTTAGTTATATATATTAAAAGAAAATGAATAAAATAAATAAAATGCTAAAATATTTTAATAACATCTAATCACTTCTTCACTTTAAAATCCCCAAGGGGAAAAATCTAAGATTCATTTAGAAATTGTTATATATAACACGAAATATTTCTATTATCTCCACATTCAAAGTTCAAATCATGAATGTCGTCGTTGTGGCCTTAGCCGATTCAGTTATCGCACTTGTCGTGATCGTCTCTAACAGTATGTCGTTTCATTCATCGACTTCCGTGTCATCGTCGTCTTTGCAACCGCCTTAGCCTCTGAAACCGCACACCTCGTCGCCCAATGCAATATTGCCAAAAATACCCTAGATGATTTTGCATCCAATGTCACCCTCAACGACCTTGTCGCGGCGATTGTCGCCTTTAACTTTGTAACACCTAAACACCATGACCCCACATAGACAGATATGTTCAGTCTGGATCGCATCTAATGCAACTTGAATTGCCACTGTATCTTCGAGCTTATCACCCAACTTTGCTACTTTTACCTCTACACTTCGGCGGGTGGCCGATACAATCGAATTTTTTGACGTTGCCTCTGACTTTGCCCGTTAGGCCGAATTACTTCGAGGGCATGCCAGACCCGGTGACATCAACCACTGCATGATAGCAGTTAACATGTTAGGCCGAATAGATACCTTGCACGAATGCTTCAATGAAACAGTGGAAGATGATGCCGATCAGAATTGAAAAAAGTCTTTCTCATCTAATGATTCATTGCGGTTATCGCCATCGTCACCGGAGTAATCGTATATGGGATGCTTGTGGAAATTTAATAGGAAGAAATTAGAATGTTGATAATTTGGTTCATCTAGTCTCAACTATTCGAATTACAAACGAATGTACTATACGGGTTCTGAACGAATGGATTGATTTGAAATGAAAGTCCTCACTGACTGTCATTCGCGGTGACATCAACCATCATATGATGAACGTTAACATGTTAGGCCGAATAGCTATCTATGTCATGCATGAACGCATCAATGGAACAATAAAAGATGATGCCAAAGCAGTCGAAGAGACCCTTCACGAAGATGTCGTTCAGCGATTCGTGGAGATTTCGTTCGCTGTGGATACCGCCATGGTCACTGTAACAAGGTTCAGAAATGTTATTAATTATTTTGGTTCAGTTGCTGTGAACTCGACTAGCATATGCTCTGCACATAAGATTTTGGTTCACACGTGGTGAATTCGATTGTCATACACATATAGTCACGGTGAACTCGACGGGTATATTAGAATCTGGACTCGAAGGGTATATTAGAATTGGGTAAATAAGGGAAATTGATTATTTTCCTTTCCAGCCCAATCCAATTCATCCAAGCATCTCAGAACATGAAATGACGTACAAGAGCTATGAAATGATGCTCACTATTTAATGCTGAAAATAATAAAAAGACGCGCACTCATCGGGCCGAACGAATGAATTGTTATGAAAGAATGTACCATCCGAGTTCTGAACGAATGAATTGTTATGAAATGATTGTACTATCTGGATTCTGAACGAATGGATTGTTATGAAATGAAAATCATTACTGACTCGACGCTCTGGTGGTACAAACTAATCACTCAGTTTATATTGCAAAACATCAAGACTTGTCCAATCATGGATCGAAATAAATTCCATTGCACGAAGGTCATATATAATTTGTTCATCTAGTCTCGATTGCTGTGATATAAATTGAAAGGAATGTACTATCCGGGTTCCGAATGAATGGATTGTTATGAAATGAAAGTCCTCACAAGCTGTTTTGCTTATTCTGACTTGTGTATTTGGGTTAGAAACGAATGAACATCCGGGTTCCGAGTGAATGAATTGTTATGAAATGAAAGTCCTCACTGACTCGACAACATCAGTTTGAATTGCAAAACATCCGGATACGAATGAATCCAGTTGCACGAATTTGGTGATTTGATTGAATGTTGTTGAACCAAATGTCTTAAACAGAAAATTAAAATTAAAATAAAATACATCATATCAATACTTTCAACAATTTTGTAATATAAAGCCAACAGTTACAAATATCGTCGTCAAAAAATTGAAAGAGATGCTTCATACATTGGTAAATGTGCATAACGAACCATGCTAATAATGGTTATTGGAAGATTTGAACATGATGCTTCTTCATCAATTTCATGTTGAGTTATCATCTTGTTACAACTTGGGGATGAAACAGTAAAGATATTGCACAAATCATCGTCAAACTGAAAAATTTACTACATTCATCAGTACATATACATAAAGGAAATATATTAATGATGCTAGCCAACATGTATATGGCAGCTGTGTTTATCCCGGAAGATACACCAGCACCACTTAAACATAAAGTTCGTAAAGAAACTGAAGCTAATGATGCCCCGAGGGTGGCGGGGAAGCCGCCCAAGGCTCTTAGGGCACAACGACGACAGCATATGGTGCCTAGGCAGTTGTCATATTAAACACTCGCACGAAAATTTATTAAATGAATTGTGTTTATTTTTCTTACAAATGTTAAAATATTGTATCTTGATGCTCAATTATCCGTTTTGAACAATCATTTTCTGGATTTGAGATAGAAATACATATTTATTCCCCGCTTATCTCCTGTGGCAACCAGCACCATCATATTCGCCAAAAATTGACTCTAATTACATCAACGTTGAATTTAGTAATTTACACGATCGATGATAAATTAATAGTACATGAACACATCGTAAACGACCTCAAATTTGCGTGTTATAAATATCATATGGCTCGGCTCGATGATATTTTGTTAATTTTTTATTTGAATGCATTCACATATACTATTTTTTTGTTTTTAATCATTTACATTTATTTATTTTACTAATATATGTAACAAATAAATAATAAAAATTAAACAAATTAGCCAATAGCTAGATGGAGCCTAGGTGGCCGCTCAGACCATTCAAACAATCTAGGCACCCCCCAGACCACCCAAGGGAGCGCCCACCGTTTTTCGACATATTACAAATCAATTGATATCTCTATAAATCAACTGAAATCTCTATAAACGTTATCAATGTCAGCGAATAGGACTATACAATAAACCTGCGGGTTTTGAGATTATCTGGACCTAATACCTGGCGGGTATCGGGTTTTTGAGCGGGTTCGGATGTAAGAGCCTGAACCCGAACTTTTTGTTAAAAACATTTGGGTTGTCTCTTTTACTAAAAACAATTGGCTTTTTATTGGGTTCAGATCTGGATACCTGAACCCAAGCCCATTTTTTTCAAAATGCATTTCGGGTAATACCCGAACCCGAATTTAGGTACTCGATATCCGCCGAGTTTGGATAGTCTTTTCCGAAACCCAAAGTTTTGGGTCTGGTTCGGGTATTGACAATACTTGAACCCGATACCCATTTGTGCACCCCTATCAGTGAAGGGGTTGCTTTGATATGAAATCAAACACAATCAATCATCATCAAACCAAACGCATCATACATGTTTAACCAAAATAAAAAATTCATCGATATTATTTCCTCGTGAGTCAGTATTCAAATAAAAAATATAAAAATAACAAAGAAATCATGGTCAACACACTAGGTACGAGCAATTTAGTACAAAAATTTTCTCGGATGTGAGATATTATTTTGTTTTCCCCCTTTGCCATGCATTACAAACATAGAAAAATGATATTATTCTGGACCATTATCGTGGACTCTATAATTCAGGCTATTGTCATCTTTATGTCAAGATTGAAACAATCATTTGAAAACATATACATAGGAGACTGAAAGCTCTATGCTCTGATAGGATTTTCGTGACTTCATCGTCGATATTTTTTAAAACTTTTTCCCCTTAGGATTAAGTAAGCATTTTATTAGGGTTTTTAAAAATTCGTGGCGATGAATTTGTTGAATGTCATTACTTGCAACAGACAAGAAGTGGTCTTTTTCAAGCTGTTGGAGTAGTGCTTAAAGACAAAAGTTTGTTGGATACTGTTCGTTTCTGTTTTTAAGTAGTTGCAGTGTGTTTATTCCCTAAAATGTTGGAAAAGATCGAGTCTTCCCACTAAGCTAGATTTTAGTTGTTTCTATTTTTCTCAGTTCGTTTGTAGCCTATATAAGGCATTTCTGTCCTTTCAATAAAGAAGACCATCCGTTTTGCCTTCAGTACCTTTACATAAGCACAATTGTTCTCCAAATACATAATCATCGTTCTTGTTTACAACATTGCTGACATCCCGATCTTGACAATTGGTATCAGAGACAGGTTGGCTAAATTAGCCTCATTCCCTTTCCAGAAACTCATCCTGAACTTCCTGCTACTAAAATGGTTGACATCAATTTTGTTCAACCAGCAATTCCCAAACTAAATGGCGATTTCAATCACTAGTGCATGTTAATTGAAAATTTCCTTAATGGGACTGATAAGGATGAGAAATGTGCTGGAAGAAGCAGCCGAAGGGGACACAAACTGGACACCGAATGGATCTTACTT
>JAOYMZ010000010.1:27627-44446 GCA_025802335.1 Pinguicula primuliflora
CTAACAATTCTTGAAGTTCTTGGTACTCGGTATAAGGTTGATTAAACTGTTATTTCCTTACACTACTACTTCTTACATGATCTTCTAGATGACGTTGTTGATGAACTAGACACACAGGGTGAGCCTTACACTGAGTTTAGCCAAACTGCATAATGGATTGTGAATTTGGAACTATCTTCATGTGTGTTGAACAACCTTGAAATGATTTTTTGAGTGTGTAACATTCATTGGTCTTGTGTTGTCGGCTTATTTTCTAATTTAACTTTGACATTTTGTTTTTTCCGATTGTTACATTAACATTTCGTATTTTTTCGAGTATATGATTGATTTGGTATGGATCAACTAACTCAATCAAACATGAAAAGACATTTACTACATTTGATGTTGATACTGGTAACGCTCGTAATCAAAATCAAACTCGGGTACATAAATATGCAGTAAACAAACAAGAAATTTAAACTCAATATCTATTGAACATTGTCATCAAAATAAATGATCTTAGTTCGAGAACTGCAACGACTAAACAGGATTCAAATTCCATAGCCATTTTAAGCCCATTTCATCCTTTAACGTGTTTCCAAGAGTACGAGTGATGTTATAAGGCAAATCCTTTTGACATATTCTTAGCACCTCTTGTGAGATGCCAACATTTAATTGAATGAAATATTGGGTTGAATTTTCAAGGACGACACGCAGAGAAATGCAAAAGATGTTAAGAGAAGTGATATATCATTTTTGCAAAAGTACCCCTATCGAATTTGAATCGACGCAGCGCGCGATATGCCAAATTTGAAATGGCAGTCTCATCCAAGCCGTTAATTGTTTGCAACCCATCTTGAGAGTCTCGTTCTCCTGTGGCAACAAATTCAAATCGTCACCAAGCTGTAGCTGTACTATTACTCACTGGCACGCAAGCAGAGAGCTCATAGTAACTGAGGAACAAATTGGTGAATTGAATTGAATCAGGTTTGCGAATGCTTTTCATTTAGGTTTTATACTGCGAGAGAGTGGCGGAAGGAAAACATTTTCTTGATTTCTGAATCGGAAGAAATTCAGTTATAGATTCCGCGAGGGTGGAGTTCGTTTAGCATGCTTTGCTTATCAGGTGAGCTTAATCGAGGATTTGTATTTTTGTTTGAGGAGTACGTCAAAATAAGTTGTTGTTTTGCTTTTGCTTTTGGGCTGTTGGAGAATCTTGATGTTTTGATTTTGAATGAATGCAGTGGTGGAGGGGTTCGGGAAATTCTTGAATATAAGAATAGGAGGAAGGTAGAATCAATGCTTTTGATTCTAGGGTTTGTGAGAAATTAGGGCGGTCAGCTGGAAAGGCAACGTCATTTCATTTCTATCACACGAGAATAATTACAAGATTTGGTGGAGCTGGATTTCTTGTCCTCGCTTCTTCTTATAGGTAAGTTTCCATGCTCGATATTCTTCTGTCCAAGGATCATGAGATATGGTTTCTGCCCTTTCTGGAGTAGTTGAGGAATGAGGATTTATTCATTTTTTCTTTTTGCGAAAACAATATGAATTTTATCCAATTCTTTGGCTTAATTTGATTTCTTTTTCATCAGCAGAATGTTGAGGGACTTTAAATTCTTGCGTCGAGATTCTGGCAAGAATACTGATTCAGAGGAAGTTGAGAACCTGCCCCTGAACCCCAGGGATTATTTGGTCCCTCAGATCAGCACAGATCCCACAAGGCCTCCTCTAAATACAATTCAGGATTCTTTCCGAATTCCCAGATGTATTTCAGATCAGGAAATAAGTAGTTCCAGGGTCAATAAAGCTGACAGGACTCCAACTAAACCAAAACCAAAATACTCTGATACACAAATGCCTCTTCCTACTCTAGAAAAGCAAGGGCCAATGGCAAAGAGGCGGTTCAATTGGTCTCAGAAGCACGAATTTCCATCAACTAATAGTATTTTTGATACAAACGAGGAAGTGAAAATAGTGCCAAATATGAACACTCCGAGTTCTGCTAGGGTGGTCGGTGGGATCAATTCAAATAATTCTGAATGCACCTCAACACATAGCACGCCAACTAAGAGTGTGAACAAGCCTCCAACGTCTTCAGGGTTCTGTGTACCCAGTGGGAGGACGCTGCTTAACATGGGTGTTCGGCTAGCTAATTATGCTCCATCACCGAAAGGGACTCCAAGTCCTTGTAACCCGCCCAATGCCGTTAATAGTGCTGTAGTTCCTTATTTTGAACTCAAGGAAGATCCATCATTCTGGATGGAACACAATGTGCAAGTAAGTTGCTTTTGTTTTAATTGTTCCATGAATAACCCTTTTCTTAATGAACTGCTTAGGAAGATGGATAGTTCATAATTGTAATTTTTGTTCGAGTTATTATTCCCTGAACTTAATATTCCGGTGTTTAGGTACTAATTCGCATACGGCCACTCAATATCATGGAGAAAAACAATTTCGGATTCAGTAGGTGTTTGAAGCAGGAGAGCTCACAAAGTATCACCTGTATCGGATCATCTGAAACAAAATTTAAGTTTGATCACGTGGCTTGTGAAGCTATAGATCAGGTCTGTATATCCCTTCTTTGGTTCATGCAGAATCATCGTAATTGATAAGTCTACTGATCTTTTGCATATGCAGGAGACACTTTTTAGGATGGTTGGTTTGCCTATGGTGGAGAATTGCTTGTCAGGATATAATAGTTGCATGTTTGCATATGGGCAGGTAAAGCATCCGAACATGTACCTACTTTAGGTTGATCAGATATTCGCGCACATATACTAATCAAGATAGGGTAGTTTATATTTATTGCCAGATGAATTTATTTTTCTCTTCTAACGGGTCTTTTGTGGTGCCATGGCAATATATAGACTGGCAGTGGGAAGACTTATACAATGCTTGGAGAGATTGAAGGGGTTGATGGTAAACCTAGTTCAAACCGTGGAATGACCCCGCGCATATTTGAGTTTTTATTTGCAAGGATTAAAGCGGTAACTTAACCTGCCTTATTATTTTTTCCTGAGCCCTGATTCAATCAGCTAACCTAGCATTTTCTCTCAGGAAGAGGAAAGTCGAAGAGATGAGCGGTTGAGCTATAATTGCAAATGCTCTTTTCTTGAAATTTATAATGAACAAATTACTGATTTACTTGATCCTTCATCAACAAATTTGATGGTATTCCTGATTACTAATTTATCAGTATGTTTCTTAGTTAGGCATGCACAATTTACATTCTAATGTGCATCATATCTATTTATAAGCTACGGGAGGACATTAAAACGGGGGTGTACGTGGAGAATCTATCGGAGTTTGAGGTCCACACAGTGGGAGACATTCTTCAACTTTTAACTCAAGTTTGTACTTACTGTTTAATTTTTGTTTCCTCTATAGCTTAATTCTGATTGGCATAAAATAACAGAAGTATTGGGGTATGCTCAGGGTTCATCAAACAGAAGAGTTGCTGCAACAAATATGAACAGAGAAAGCAGCCGCTCACACAGTGTGTTTACATGTGTGATTGAAAGTTCATGGGAGAAGGATTCCACCACCAACTTCCGTTTTGCCCGGCTGAACCTTGTTGACCTTGCTGGTTCTGAAAGGTAGTTCAAGCTATAGTCAGCTTCGTTACTGTTGTATGACCAAATATTTCATCTCAATTATTGATTATTATTGTTCTCATTGACAACAGGCAAAAGTCATCTGGTGCTGAAGGAGAGCGCCTCAAAGAAGCTGCAAGTATTAACAAATCATTGTCAACATTGGGGTACAATTTTACTGGATTGAGGCAAAATTTCCTACCCCCCTCTCCCTCAATTGAATTTGAAGTGACACTGCTTGTTTCCTTCAGTCATGTCATTATGCTCTTAGTTGATGTGGCACATGGAAAACCAAGGCATGTTCCTTACAGAGATTCCAGGTTGACATTTCTCCTTCAGGTGCATAACTTATCTCTCTTCTATCATCGCATATATTTTGCAGGAAGCTCTTTTTTTCTTCTGTTCTGTTACTATATAAGGGTTAACATATGAAGATTTCTAGTATATGCATATATACAAATGATTATGGAAGCTCTAATGTTGAAATAAAATGCAGGACTCTCTGGGTGGAAACTCGAAAACAATGATAATAGCTAATGTCAGCCCATCAATCTGGTATGCAGTTTTTTCGCCTCAGCCTCCTGAAATTTTGTTGTAAAATTTTCCTTACGCAACTTTTCCGGGGCAAATTTCTATCTTTTTGTTCTTTTATAATTCTCCTTCATACAGTTCTGCAGCTGAGACGATGAACACTTTGAAGTTTGCTCAGCGAGCCAAACTTATTCAGAACAATGTGAGTTTCTCTTTAATGTTCTCTGATATCCGGGTGATGTGCATGGTTAAGTTTACCTGTTTTTTCTTACTTACCTATTTCCTCTGCAGGCTGTCATTAATGAGGACTCATCAGGAGATGTCATTTCACTGAAAAATCAGATACAATTGTTAAAGGTTTCAGTCGTTCATGTGATTTCTACTCTGCATAAATTGACTTGAAACTAACAGTACCGTTGGAACAGGAGGAGATCTCTGCCTTGAAACATAAAAATGTAGCCCGGCCATTGTCACACGGAATGGACAAAGGAAACAATTATGATGAGAACTCAATAACAAAGGAAAATCCGCTCAATATGTTGGGAAACGAACATGGAGTTCTCAGAGTCTCCTCTAAACAGGTAATGTCTGTTGCCTTATCTTGTTCATCTGTTGAGCAAAACTTTGAAGACTCAAAAAATGTTTTTATGTGTTTTATTTCCAATGTCGATTATCAGCTTTCTATTAAATTGACCTCCTGCGGTTATGGGTTTATCATGTATTTAGTTGGCATGTTTTCTCATGATTTTACTGATATATCATTTTATTGCAGTTAAAATCATTGGAATCTACATTAACTGGTTCCCTAAGGAGGGAGCAAATGGCCGACATCTCGATTAAGCAACTTGAAGCTGAAAATGAGCAGTTGAATCGTCTGGTACAGCGCCCCTTATCTTTTTTTAAGCTTAAAGTGTTCGTATTATACCTATAATGAATAATGTTTGATCTTAATAATTGTTGCTTTTCAGGTTAGCCAAAGAGAGGAGGACACTAGGTGCACAAAAATGATGTTGAAGTTTAGAGAAGATAAAATTCTAAGACTCGAGTCCCTTCTTAGTGGTTTGATACCAGCAGATGATTATCTACTAAAAGAAAATCACGCACTTTCAGCGGAAATTGAACTCCTGAGAGCAAGAATTGATAAAAATCCTGAAGTGACACGGTTTGCCCTTGAAAATATGAGGCTTTTAGAGAAAGTTCGACAGTATGATTTTCCAGACTTGAATCAACTTTGTTACGTCTTCCCTTCAAAGTTGCTTTTTACTTTATTGCAGAAGTTTTACCTGGTAGAAATTTACAGGTTTCAAGAGTTATATGAAGAAGGAGAGAGGGAAATATTGATGTCTGAAATATCCGAACTACGAAATCAGGTCCCTTAATAATTTGATTTGCAGCATTTCTAGTTCTCCAGTTTGTTTTGAGCATTAATTACTATAATTTCACTTTTCACAGCTTATTTTTTCTCATGGTGGAAATTCTCATCCTAATCACCTTGACACAAAGGTAGTCTGCCATATAACTTCTTGATGACGGTTTCGTAACAGATATTCAGCCTCGGCAATTGGTCAGAGGTCCTGAAATTCTTATTCTATTTTGAGTCTTTGACACAGGTTTCTAATCACGATGAAGATGAAAATGACATGCTTCATAAGGAGGTGCAGTAGTTGAATTTCAAAGTCAAGCTAATGCCTTAACATTTTTTTTTAAAATCCTTATCTGCGATCATGTTTTTTGCAGTTAAAGAGAACTCTTTATGAGTTAGAAGAAACCAAAATGAATCTAAAATATTGTCTGGATGAAAATGCAAACATCCGAAGGTTGAATTTCACGATCAATTTTTATTAATCTTTCTGGTTACTTGTATTCGAATTGATCGCACGTTCAACTTTTCACATCTTTTGCAGAGAAGTACAAGAATTACATGAGTCATTAATTGAAAAAACAGCTGCAGTTCATGAACATGACTGCGGCATAGAAGTCAACAAGGTACCTAATGCTTACGTTGTTTGATCACCCATGAGTTGGAAACATTTATAACCATGCAAATGTGTTCATTTATTATTTATTTATTTTTGATGCTGCATCTTTGCTATTAACTGGCTAAATTTGCAGGAGCCCATTTTTGTAATTCCTGTGTCAAGTAATCAGCAGATGGCCATGTCCCAGAGAGGGACAGAACGGCCAGGATGTGGAAACCTTATGAACCATGATGAAGGCATAATGAGGTTACAGTTGGAGTTGGACATTCTGAAGATTATTCTTCAAGAAGAGAGGTTACAGCGTGCTGAATCAGTGGAACTCTTCAAGACTGTAAACAGCGCACTTTGGCTCTCAAACGAAAAGGTTCTTTCTGTAACGAAAGAATATGACGACGTTCAGGAATCGCTCACAAATATGAAATTGGTTGTTGAAGCTCTTGAGTCGCAGCGAATAGAATTGATTAACGAGATAGAGGATCTTAAGAACTCTAATGATCATTATCAAGAATTTGTAAAAGAAAAAGAGCTTGAAATCTCAAGACTAAAGGTTCAACATCGTGGCGAAGGTTTCAGGAATATTTCACGTTGTGAGTCTTCAGAAAGATCAGACTCTCTATTAGAAGCGAAGATGAAGGAAATGCATGCATCTCTTGTTAAAGCGAAAAGGCTGAATAATTGTTATGAAAGCAATCTTGCATTTCAAGAATCTAATGAAGAAGAAATGGAGGAAGCCCGGAAGCAGGTTGAGGGAGAAACTGCTGAGGTGATTGTTTGCTTGCAGCAGGAACTTTCTAGGCTTCAAGAGGAAGTTGAAGCTAGTAAGGCAAAAGAGATGGACAGTGGAGAAAGGTTAGAGCTTTTGCAAACTCAAATGGAGATTTTGGAGGGTAATTTATATTCAAGGAGCGAAGAGAATAAAATTTTAGCTGGAATGCTAGAAGAGAAAGTGGAGCAACTAAGGGTGATGAAGGAAGAATACACATTGATTGCTAGTGAAGTTGAAGACATTCTTTACGGTGGAAATGAAGCTCTCGCAGATGTTGGTGAAGATATCGATGCAATTTCCTGTTTGTTACCACACAAACAAACTTGGATCTCTCAACAATTTGGAAAGATTAAAGAATGTATTCTTGAAAAAGATTTGTTAGTTGAAGAGCTGAATAAATGCTTGAAGGGTGCAGTTGACAGGAAGGATGAAATGGATTACATGCTGAGATCTCTGAGGGGGGCAGTTACGGTGATGAGTGAGACTCACCAAGAGGAGTGCAATGAAAAGGATAAAGAGATTCTCTGTTTAACTTCTGATATAAATGATAAGAAAACAACTGTTAAAGAGCTTCTGAAATCCAGAATGTCTGGTAAAGAACAGCTTGAAATGGCATCGTCATGTGCAACAGCTGCTCTGGTGATTGTGAACAGATTGTCAGAGTTGAACTCTAGCTATCAAGATGCATTAAATAATAAGGATCTCCAGCTTAAAGACTTTCAGGAAGCCATTGCCCAAAAAGATACCGTGCTGAATAATCTGGTCATAAAAATAGATGAAGCGTATAAACGGAATCACTCCCTCCAACTGGAACTAGTAGAATTAGTAGAAGATTGTAGGAAAGTAAGCTTGCAGCTTCGAGAGGAGCAGAAAAAAAAGGATGCTCTTCTGGTAACACTTGGAGTAAATGATGACCATGATATCTTCGAAATTGGAGAAAAAGTTAAGGAGCTACGATCTGGAGTCTCGAGTTTAATTTCATGTATGGATAAGCATGCAAATAAGAGTGGAACCTATCTTGAAGATAACTCCGAGAATTCAATGTGTTTTCCAGCCAATGATGAAAGCAGATCGTCGGTATGCATGTCCACTTCTCTATTGTTAGAACAGTTGCATTTTTTTCAGTCGTGTTTTTGTAATCATCTAATCGTACATTTTTTTTCCAAAATTTGATGCTTGCAGACAGGTGCCAGCACTAAGCAAAATATCAAAGATGTAGCCCCTTGTTCTAATGGAAATGAGAGATATGGTGCCATTCTTTCCCTAAAGCAAGAGGCTGAATGTGCACTCGAAGGTTTACAAGTTATGCAAGTTGAGATTGAGAGGCTGGTTGCCGATAAAGAAAAGACTTCCGTGACTGAGAAAAGCAATAAGACTAGCATTGAGTCTTTGGTCAATCAGGTGTTCCTTCTACAAAATGTTCTAGATAATTTTGATGTTGAATTGGAACTCAGAGTTCGTAACATGGATTCTAAGATTGGGAAAATAGAAAAAGCCGTACAAAGATCATTCACTTCCTTATTCCAGCAACAAGAGGTAAGATCTCTCATTCATCCTTGTTTTTTTTCTGGGTATGAGTCAATGCACTGCTAGAATTGAGCTTTTTCATCCTGTCATTTTTTAATATTCATGCTATGCACAATATAAAAGACTTATGATCTTTACTGTCAATGGGGAACCCATTTTGGCAGTTACTGGGAGCTGAACTGGATGATGCTAAATCTCTTGCTGCTCAGAAAATAATTGAAGCTTCCTGTATTCTTGAAAAATTTGACGAGGTTCAGGACACAATGAAGGAAGCAGACATCATGGTAAATGAACTGATGATAGCCAACGAGGCCTTAAAACTTAGTGTTCGTGAATTGAAAACTAGAGAAAATGACTTCGTCAGCGAGAGAAATATCCTCTTAGATGAAGTCCAGAGCTGGAAAAGCTCCAATAAGCTAAAAGACCGGGATCATCAGATACTGGAGAAAAAGTACGATTCTGATCTTGCCATCGTCAAGACTATGCTTTTGGAACTAGAAGAAGACTTTTCGGAATTTCGGACAACTGCAATCAAAGAATGGTCATCTGCATCATCTAATTTCCTCAGCATGAAGTCTCAACTTCACGAATCAGCAGATTCGCTTAGGGGTTTGCTTGAGGAGGTCTGGTCAGAAATTATTCTCAAGGATGGTGCTGTGTCAGTGTTGCATCTCTGCCGTATGGGAATACTTTTAGAAACTGCAAATGGATTGCATGCGGAAAATGGTCTATTACGTCATGGCTTATCTGAGTCAAATTCCGTAATCACTGAACTTCGGGAGCATTATTTTAGATCAAGAAGAGAGTTAGAAATGTGCAGCGTCGCTAAAGGAAAGTTACTGGCAGAGTTCAAGAAAAGTTTTGACAGCATATCGAGTAGAGTGGGTGAAGCCGGGGATATCACCCTTATGCTCAACTGTTTTGAAAAGAAGATACGGGATCTACAACTTCAGGAGGAGAAAATGTTGCAGAGACATAATAATATGGGGTCTGAACTGGCTGAGCTAATGAATGAGCTTGAATTGAGTAACAAAGAAACGATTGAATCGATTCTGGACCAAGAAGGATCACTGCTAGAGAAAGATGTACAACTCCAAAATCAGGAAGCTTATTTCATGGTAGAAGTGTTCACAAAAGATATTCTCTTGTTAATTCTGTCATCTGAGTTAGATCAGATGTGTCTCCAGAAAGCAGATGTAGAGAAATCTTGCATTACTTTTCTTGAGTTACTGGAAAAATTCAAGAAGGATATTGTTCTGAAGAGTATAGATGCTACTTTGAGTGAATTGATATTGGTTGACAAAGAATCAGATAATGAAAATCTATTGGAGGAGCTTAAGATGAAGGAATCATCCCTTCAAGCTTCTTCAGGACATATTGCTGAACTTTGTCCACAAATCATCATGTTGCAAAATGAAATCTCTCTGCAGAAAAAAGAATCTAGCAGATTACAGTTTGATCTGGGAAAGAAAGATGAAGAAGTACAAAGATTACGTTGCCTTGAGATGGATAACGAAACATTGCAATTCCAGCTAAACAGCAGTAAGGCAGAATATGATATCCTCTCCCTGGATTTCGATAATAGAGGTATTGAACTTGATTCGGAGAATCATAGACTAAGAGATGAAATTTCAGCCTTGGGACATTGCATAGCTAGTTTGGACGTAAGTCTTAGTCTTGCAAGACTACAAATTGAAGAGCATAAGCTTTCGGATTCAGTTTTCAAAGACTGCGTGCGGTTGACAATCCAGGATTTGGAGAGGCAACTGGGGTATGCCAGTTCATTGGCAGAAGAGAACATTTTGTTAAGAAATGAAGTGAGGGATTGCGATATAAAGAAGTCGGAAAACCTTCGAGATTTGAACTTCAAAATTCTGGAGACAGTCAATTTGATTAAAAAAATGGAAGAATTATGCTGTAAAATACTTAATCTGACTGCTGGGAACTCAGTTAAGGTAGAAGATATGCTGCAAGGTGTGGTCAGGGGAATGGAAAGCGTTAATACGTTTATGGGACAGTTTGAGAGCTTGGAGAATCAGGCTGGGCAGTTAGATTCCAAAATTTTATCTTTTCAAATGGATGTATCCAGGAGAGATGATATTCTCAGTGGGGCGTTGTTTGATCTGAGTCTGCTGCAGGAGTCTGCATCGAGCTGTCAAGATCAGAAGCATAAAATGGAAGAACTCCTGTCATCTTTATGTTCAGCGGAAAAAAAATTCGAATTGAAGTCACTCGAACTGGATCAAGCTGTGTCTGAACGGCAAATACGCGAAGCACGACTCCAAGAGATGACCGCAAAAATAGCTGCTCTCGAGTTGGATCATGTAAATCACCAGCACATGACAACTTTACTCTCTAATAAAAACGCTGAGCTATTGGTTGGTGCTAAAGATGCTTTAGATGAAAAGAACTCCTTGCTGGATAAACTGATGGAGGCAAGGACGAAAATTGAGAATCTAGAGATGGAAGTTGTTGAGATGGAAATGGCTATGGTTCAAATGAGTAAAACCACTGAATCATTGAAAAGCGAATTGGATAGTGTCACGTGTCAGAGAGATGAGCTGGATGGAAAATTTCGTATATTGACCAAAGAGCTTGAGAAGACAAGAGGTCTTGCTGAACATAATGAAGCAATTGCAATGGAAGCTCAAGCGGTATGTTGATCTCAATCATTCACTATCCCTTTTTTACGTTTCTCCTTTCAAGTGAGCTTTGAGATTGGTGTGGCTCTCTATAGGTGCTACAATAGATACACAGTCCATCAATATGCTATAATGTTTTCATGCAGATATCTGAGTTTCAAAAGGTCCACTTTAACGAAAAGGAACATGAAGTTAAGCTATTAGAACGGTCCATTCAAGAGCTGGAATGCACTATAAATGTACTTGAACAGAAGGTATATAGCATCATAAGAGCCTTACAAGAAGAAATCGTTGTATTTTAATATTAAGAGAAATGCTCTTTCACCTTCATAAGGTTGACATTGTCAAAGGAGAAGCTGAGAAGCAACGCTTGCAGCGAGAGGAACTTGAGCTTGAACTTCTTGGTGTCAAAGAACAAATGCAAGGCATCAAAAGTAGTGATTGTGATATGAAAAGGTTCGAGATATATTCTGTCATGAAATGCTGCTTGGATCAATCTCTGATTATTGGAAATATTTTGTGTAGATGTCTATACGAAAAGGAGAAGTTTCTTCAAGATGCACTCCGGCGAGTACAACTTCTAGAAAAAGAAATAACTGCCAGAGATAACGAGGTGGCATCCTTGGAATTTATTTGTTTATTTATTTTATCCTTGGATGGCTGTCTATCTGATACTTGCTTCTGTTCAACAGATATCCAAATGTAAAGCTCATATCTCTGAGCTGAATTTACATGCAGAAGCACAAGCTGATGAATACAAGCAAAAGGTGGGACTTATTTTGAGTAACATCACAAATATAATGTTTTTATGAAAGAAGGACGTTCCAACAAAAAAAGAAAATAGAATGTAGTTATTGATTGTCAATGCGAAAACAGTTCAAGGCATTGGAAATTATGGTGGAACAAGTCAAATCTGATTGCCCAGCCACCACTCATAGCACGAATTCATCATCAAACAAGTTGGATAAAAGCACTACAAAATCCAAAGGTTCAGGGTCCCCTTTCAAGTGCATTGGATTGGGCTTAGTTCAGCAAATGAAGTCTGAGAGGGATGAAGAACTCTCTGCTGGAAGGCAACGAATAGAAGAACTCGAGGCGCTGGCTGCAAGCAGACAAAAAGAGGTATCTTCCTTGTTTTACATTAAAGACTGAATCCAAAACTCAAAATTCGGTCAATATTCGGAATGCCGAATCGCAATCCCGATTCATTTCGTATTACAATCTGAAATTTCGGAATTCAGAATTTCAGAATTTTTTGGAATGCCCTGTATTTTGGAATTGGGAATCACAAATTAATGTTCTTCTTAACTGGAAGTAGTATTACTCAAAATACCTTATTTACTCGCAGGTATTCATGCTCAAGGCACGGTTAGCTACCACTGAGAGCATGACGCATGATGTGATTAGGGATTTATTGGGTGTTAAACTGAACATGAAGAATTATGCTGTATGTCGGGTTACCATTCTTATCCATTAAAGGTGTCATGCAATTCAGCTTCACTGAGTAGTACATCGTGTTCTTTGTCATTTCCAGGATTTAATGGATAACCAGAAGCTTGATGCATTAACGGATGCTAAGCATCCCAAAGCTGAAGCTGAGATCAAGGTTAGTTTTTTTTTTTTTCCAAGTTGGATTTTTGAGATTGCAACGATAAGCAGCATGCTCTGGATAGTTTATTGGGTCGCTTATCATCTCCCAGGAGCAGGAAGTGGCTAATTTGAAGCAGCAGATAAATGAGTTCATTACAGAGAGAAATGGGTAATGAACTGTGTTAAATATTTGATGTTCTTTCTTAATCCTTATCTTGCACCTTTCCAGCTGCTGAACGTTTGTCCTATAGGTGGCTCGAGGAGATCCAGAGGAAACAGTCTGAATTGATGACTGTAAATATTGCATTGGAGAAACTACGCCGACAAGAGCAGCTCCTTTCAACTGAAAATGATATCTTAAAGGTGAAACTAATAGTCCAAGTTCATTTTCTTCATAGGGCAAGCAAAAAGCAAAATTTCACTTTTCTTTAACTTGATTTTCTAAAGCAATTTTTTTTTTCCACGGAAACAATCTCCTCATCCTGAGACCCTACCTAAGGGCGGGATTTACTGGGTACGTTTGGTTTGGTTTGGTGGTTTCTAATGCAATTTTTTTAGATGGATAATTCCAATCACAAGAAAAGGATGAAGGACCTTGAAACTGAGGTTCAGAAGTTGTCTGGCCAACAGAACATCCAACAGCGCATCCATCATCATTCAAAAATTAAAGCAAGACACTCTGACTCCAATGCATATGAAGCCTTTTCTGCTTCCCATCTGTAACTGCATCTGCAATCAGATAATGCTAAAGGGAACAACGCTTTCTGATTCGCAGGAAGAAAACAACCTATTGAGGTCCCAAAATGAAGAACTTAGTTTTAAGCTGCAAAAAACTGAGGCTATTCTTTTACGTGTCAAGGAGGAGTTGGCTCAATTCCGAGCAGCAAATGGTAAAACCCCTTATATCGATTTCGACGAGGAACAACTTTTACACAAGAAGTTGAAGGTATTAGAACTAAGCTCACTGAGCTCTCTTCCCGCAATCCCTTGTCACGATCTCTACCTCTGAGTGAGTGTTTAATTGCCTACTCCATCTGAAACAGGAAACTGAAGACGAGAGAGTGCAGTTGGCCCAGAAGTTACTAGGCCTCTGTACTAAAGTACTGCAGGTTAGAGACGGCCTTTGATCTTATAATCTTCTCTTTCAAAGCAAACCATATGACTTTTCTTTTGTCTGTTTGACTTGGCATTCCGTAGCCTTAACTTCTCCATTATGAATATTAAAATACCTACAGGCTGCTGGAATAAAGCCACCAACTTCTGAGCTAACTCCATCGGTTGCTGAAGAAGCACTTGGCCAGCTCAAGAATAGGGTCCTTTCTCTAGAGATGGAACTTCAAGAAGCTAAACTCAAGGTAAATATATATATTGCTCATCACCCTGCATGTTCGTACTATAGGTAAAAGAACAGCACAGTTACCCTTTTTTCCCATCTCGTTAGAATGGAATATCAGATGAAAGAGTTAGATTGCCAGAGCTTAGGCCACAAAGCAGAGGAGCAGCAAGCTCAAGAACTGATGTAAATTACCTCGGACGAAAGCGAACTTCTCACACTACACTCTTTTCTACATTGGATCGATGAAAACCAACACTGAGGTTTTATAGAGTTTGCTAATCGCTAGCAGATCAAAGCATGATACATTGTGAATATTTCTTGTGTCACCATGTACATGTTGTATTCATTTTGACCTGAATATAGCAAATCTGTGCTGTAAGTGTAAATACCTTAAAAACACTAACTTCATAAAAACAAGGGTCCATTTACTGTGCTTGATTACGGTCATTTTCGCAGTTCGTTATGATCGTAATCAAACTTTGAAACATGTTTACTATGTTTTTGATTTGGTACGTTACGGACGGTCAAACTTTCTAAATTCCTTCTTTTCCACCTAATTTTGAGTGAGAGCCCTAAATGGATTCCTTCAAACATGTGTCATTCTTAGACTTACGAAATGTTTGAAGTGACAATAGATGTAAATACCCTTGTCAATACAAAGTTTCAGCACATGCATACAAAACAACGCTTCAATCCCCAAATCGATCAATTCGTCCGAAAAACTCACAACGCCGTGGAGAACCCTAGCCATATTTCGTGAAGAACCCAAGCAAATTTAACCTTTGTCTCAACGATTCCAAGGTAATTTTATTGTAAATCTCACAAATGAGCCCTAGTTGTTTGACGTTTTGCTTGAATTTGTGTAAATACTTTCGCACACATGAACCCTAGTCGCTTATTTTGACGAAATTTTATGTATTTAACAAACATTCGCTTCCTGGAAGAAATTTTATGCCGAATTGTTACGCATATAGAGAAATTTCGTATGGTCCGGTTGTTATGTTTATGAAGAAAATTTATGTCGACTTTATGCTTATGAAGAACCCTAGTTACTGCTTATGTACGGTTCCGTCTGTTATGCTTATGAAATTTTGTTTGTGCTTATATATAGATTCATTTTAACAAGCATATGAAAAGGGAAAATTATAAAACTCCACGACCAGCAAGGGAAGAATCTAAAGTATCTGCCGAAACACAGATTCAATCCCCAGGCGAAACAACACCAATGGATATAAGTCAGATTTCACCTTCGGAGGACAGACTAGATTCTTCTTTTGTGCTCGGTAGGCAAGCCAAATCTACTGCTGAAACAGTGGCATACCCTTTGTATAGTGAGCATAAGATTATTAAATTGCGTTTTGATTAGTTTTTTTTTGTATTTATGACTAATGCTGGATATTGTATTGTGTTTGTAGACGAATTCAGACTACAAATTACTGAAGGGAAAACTATCCCTGTTATGAAGATTGGTGTCAGATATCCGAAAAGGATAGGACAATTGGTAGATTGGCATGAGATGGTGGCAACATTGGTGAGAATGAAGGTTCAAAAACCGTAGACAAGGAGGAAGCGAGGAAGGTGGGGTGTCTGAAGTTGTTCCTAGGCCTTGTGGGAAGAAAGGAAAACGGTCAATGCCCGCAAAAGATGAAAAATCTCGTTGTTACTCGGAGATCAGGACTTATATCTCCACCCTCTGCCCCACCATTAGATATTGTCCGACGTTTGATGGATGAATTAAGGCCATACATCCAATTTAATGTATGAACAAGGATAGCAATCGTTTCTCACCTCTTGGATAATGGAGATACTTGAGGATGAAGTATGCGAGGAGTGACTCAATTATCTGGTTGACAGGATCAATAATGAAGTGTTGGCTAAATATCCAAAGTCAAAGTGAACTTTGGTGTGTTTAAACATGATGACTTAATTAATTTCGTTTTGATCTGCCAATGAAAAGGCTCAGTTGTATGTTGACTTGTGTTTTTTTGGCTACTTTGGTAGTTGTTTTGGCATTTGAACTTGTTGTTTTGGTTGCGGTTAAAACATGTGGTTAACTTGTTGATTTTTCTTAAGTTTCCTTGGGTGTTAATCTCCACTTTCGTTTGTTTACTTGTTTTGATAGGGATTCAATGGTGATAGAGAACGTTTTAAAATTAAATACCCGTGAGGGGTATTTCAGTAATTCAACCATCATTTAAGTGTTGTATCCGACGTAATCAATTTCAAAGTAAATATACGCAACCTTAACTAACTTAATCAAAATCAAACATCAAAATGTGTTTACTACATTTGATGTTCATACCGATAACACTCGAAATCAAAATCAAATAGTGGTTCATAATTCTACAGTAAACGAACCTCTCAGAGTTTTATATTCTTACACTAACTAGAGTTTGAGCTAGTTTTTCTTCTACTCGGTTGCACAGATGGAGATAGAGCTTTGATCACCTACCTAAGTGATAATCTAGCATGATAGCAATGTCCTAAGCATAGGAATATCTATATGCTCCATGTGTTGCTGTTGTCTAAATAATCCGCAGACTGAAACTAGTGAGCTTGCTAATAAAGTTTGGGACTATTTCCAACAAATAACATGAGTTTTAGTATCGTCCCCTGATCTTTCTGGAAGGCTGCAGTTCTCTACAGGTTGATCCCACAGGTCATCTGTTGGGAAAATATGGAAAAGCCGTTGCGCCTCAATGTTTCAGGATACCTCGGTTTCATCCCATCTGGTAATACACTCTGCTCTTCTACTAGTCCAGGAGAATATGACAGTAACGGGGTTATATAGTCCAGGATGTCATAGGGAAGTCTCTATTCTGGAAGGGCTAGATATAAGGCTTCAATCTAGATCCATGCTTACTAACTAATTA
>JAOYMZ010000010.1:44546-58395 GCA_025802335.1 Pinguicula primuliflora
GGGGCTGGGGTAACTTGTTTTGTTCATCAACAAAATATACCTCCATCATCAGCATATGAGTAAATCTCTCATTCCTTCAATTATCGCCTCATGCTCCCTCAGGTTTTGCGACAAGAAGACCAAAAAAACATGAGTAAAAAAGAACCTGTAGCATATCCAGTTATAGACTCAGGAGGGCCTTGAAAAAGAAATGTGAAATCTGACCTGTGCCGGAGGGGAAGAGCTAATACTTAGCTCGCCACCCTCCGAATATCAATTATGAAATAGTGGCATCAACCCACTCCCCTCAGCAACTTCATGTGTGGTTTGTTGCATCACACAGTATAAAAGAACATTTCTGACCAGACAAAAGTTTCAGCCTCTTTAATACATCAAAAGATGGGTGTCGCAATCTGTTATGCCACAGGGTTGCACAATTTAAATCATTCACACGTCCAACATTACACATACAATGAGAAAAATCACGTTTAGCAGCAAAAATACTATCTTGAGTAACTGGTTCTTCGTCAAAATCAAAATCCAGTATGTAAAGTCCATGGAACTATCTTCATGTGGCCATAACTTCTTTGGACCTAAGGTCCTGTATTAAACAATATGAGGGATAGAATGTAAGAAAAATATGTGATTCGAGTGATAGCTTAGAGACTGAGATCAGATTAAACTGAAAACGTGGTGTGTAGAGCACATTGTGTAAGATCACTTGTGCATTAAGAGTGTTTTTCCCAATCAGATTGGCATAAATGAGTTCACTATTTGCCTGTTTAATAGAAATAGCAATAGGCAATCTCTTGCAGGAGTTCAAGAGACGTAAGTCTCTACACATATGGCTGGTTGCAGCTGTTTCGTTTATCCAAGCTCCTTGTTTTATGAATGAAGAAATAGATAAAGCATGTAAAAAGGCTTTACCAGTATGTTCAGATCCTCCAAGATCCATTGGTCCCATACTGTTGGCTCCAAAATTTATGGCATCCTTTAGTGCTTCAAGTTGGAGGCTCTGTGATTGGATGATCTTCATTAGTTCAGCCACTCTCGGTTGCACTTCACCAGAATTTGAGGCCATGTTCGAGAGGGGTGTTGCAACATGAACCTGTTGGTTGCCCATAAGCTGCTTCCTTTGCTTCAATTTATAACAGTAGGCCATAGATTGTCCCTTGACCTTGCAAAAGTCACATGGTTGAAGCACTCAGATATCACATGACCAGTCATTCCACAATGATCACATTTTGCATCTGATTTGGCCCCTGTCAAACTTGATCCTCGAATTACATTACCCTTGGATCCTTGGCCTGACCATTTTCTATTAGGATATGCACTTCCCCCTCTATATCCCCCATGAGACCTCACAGTAAAGGCACCTTGTTCATCCATGTTCAACATGTTCATCTTGATGCTCATCTCTTCCTTTTGTTGCTCAAACGTAAAGATTAGCTGATACACTTTGCTCAGACCAGGTATTGGTTCTGACGTGAGAATCTGGCTTGAAACCTGCTCATAATCAGAGTTCAAGCAAAAAAGAACTTCATAATCCTTTCCTCTTCAATATGTGCCATCATAACGTCACACTTGCATTTTGCTATTGGTCTGGCTATGTCTAACTTGTCCCACAGACCCTTCAAACGGTTGTAGTACTTAGTCACTGAGTCATTTCCTTGTCTGATCAAAGTAATCTCATTACGAAGACGATAAACTTTGGGACCATTATATCGTCTTAACTGTTCCCTCAGCTCAATCCATAGCTCTTTAGCACTGGTTGTTGTATATGGAAACCCATCTAATACCTCTTTATCAATGTAATTATAGATCCATGACGTGACCATAAGGTCTGCACTTTTCCATGCCGAATATTCATCAGATGTCACGTCTACTGGGGGCTCAATAAACTCATCTATCAGCATTTCTTTTCCTTTCGCCCCCAAAGCCATTCTTACTGCTCTGCTCCAGGATTGGTAATTTTTTGTATTCAGCAAGACAGTAACCAGTGGCATTCCAGGAAAATCAGATTCGCAAACATGGAAGGAAGGTTTAGTAACCAGCTTGCTTGTCGTCTTAGATAAGACATTTTCCTTAGCCATTTTCCCAGCATCTTCTGTGATACTCATGATGACTCAAAATTCTAAGAAAGAGTAATATAGAGGTTTTGAAGAGTAATGCCAATAGCAAGATACAACAACAGTAAATATAATAGCAATATTACGCCAGAATCAAAACAAATCGCACCAAGAAGGCTCCGATACCATATTAAGAAATGAAAGATAACAACATAACTGAGCAAGTTAGATTAACTGAGAACTGATAAGTCAAAACAGAAGTTCACAACAAGAAGAAGAATAATCAAACCGTTGTAACTGTTGGTAGGACAGAATTCAATTGTCGAAGAGACTTCAACCAATAGCAGTGGAAGATTTTCCTTACAACCCTAGAAGCTTTTAATCGTGTACCATTCGCCTATTTATATTACACAGTTGGCCCAATGGGCTTATATGTACAAGTATGAATAATTGAATGTAAATAAAACGTATTGGAGGAAAAGAGCGTGACTTCTTCTTCCAAGCATTAGCTCTTCTATTCATCTCATGATCTAAGTACTCTGCTTCATCAGTGAGTTCATGGATTTCAACACATACCTGTAAAGCATGATTAGAAAAGTTATATGTTCATCACGTTTTTGTTCTTGTAAACTTCATTCTTTCTAAAGGTCCCATCTCTACTAGTTGTTCACGAGACTGGCTAAAGCAACCAAGATAATGAATGGTAGGAAGTCTACAATAAACTCATGTTTATAACCTATAAGTTGCACAGAGTAAGCAAACAAAATAAGGCCTAAACCTAAACCTAAACCTAAACCTAAACCACTACATTATTTTTCTTTGATTCTCTGTTTTCCCACAATCGAATTGTCGTTTGAAGTGGGATTTTCGATAGATGTCACCTCCCTAAGAAGCAACCTAATGTGGATAACATGTAGATGAACATTTGAATATAATAATATGGATGAGAACTACTTACTACATCCCACGACACTATAATTACCTTAAAAACTATAATTAACTTATATACATCGTTATCTATAGTTCCAAATGACTTATGCGTTACTGCAAGGCAATTTATGTTGGTAAATATGTGCAAATTATCGGAACGAGAACTTATCGAATTTTCTTGCTCAAGCTGTGTCACGGACATGCACACTTCCTTAAAAGCGATTTCGGAACGACCGTGGTACTAATCGTCAGAACGTCGGTCGCTTCCGAAGGTTACCACATCTACCTCTTGCACACAAGCACTTCGTGAAGTGAGGTTGGAGGAAGACACCTTGATGAACCCTTGCTCGAACGGAATTCCAGAGAAGAGAGAGTTATATGAGTAGATCGCTAATTGCAAAGACGATTTTCGAGTGCCCCTTTGGGGTGTATTTATAGTTGAGATCACAAGAGTATGTCTTCCACTATAACACGAACATAATCGTTGCAGACACGATCTCAAAGGTTCCGAAAAATCATAATGTTTATCCACATTTAGGAAAAGGTGTAAACATATTTCATACATATTCACAAATATATCTCTTTATCTTCTTAGTGTAGAAGGAATTGTCCAAATATAATAAAATCAGATGGATTAATATCTTTTTGGGCCAAAAAGAATATTGGGCTTTGGTGTACACACACACGCGCGCGACCAGGACGGACTGGGGCGGGTAGGTGGGTGCACGTGTGGACTGGATCGGAGCGGAGCGGACCGGGCGACGGCGACAGTGTGCGAGGACATGACCCATTTCCTCACAATACTTTACAACTCCCTTATGGATAAAAGTATATAAACCCATCAACTCTTTCTTCTACAATCGGTATGGGGTAAAGAAGAATTCCTTCTTCACATTTTAGCCTTTTGCAAGACATTTCTCCAACAGTCCTTCACAAATGACATGAAAAATTCTTCCCTTCGAGCAATGGTAGGTTCATACACTTTAAATACCAATATCTTTCGATTTGAATTGACAAGTTGTGAGGTGAAACCACAATAATGGTCCAGTGAGTGAGTAAACTATGTCTTGAACTCATGAGTGAACTAAGTCTTGAACTCATTTGGGCTTGGGTCACTAATTTCACACCACGTGTACAACTTCCTTTTAGGTGTGCAATCTCTGCGATACTGTTACTTGCACGTTTATTTACAAAGCCTATGCGCATGCCCTTCGTTTCGTGAATGCTCTAGGAAGATTGACTACATTTTTCATAGAAGGTGACTAACCTTCACATTCACTAAGATGACTCACTTGCCCCCACATTTGGAAGAAAGTCATTAAGAGCCTCAAGCTCATCCTCTGTCATACCCACACGGTCCTCTGCCCCCACAGATGGGCAGAATCATCAAGTAGCCCATGACTCTCTACTCCACGCATGGGAGAGTCAGCTACTTCGATTCTTTACGCCTCAATCTTTAGCAGAACTAAAGGGTGTCCCTACGGCTCTTTACCCCCATGCATGGGGAGAGTCGTATGTTTCCATCCTATGCCCCTCAGTGGGGAGAATCCGCAATGCTGCCCATAGCTCTCTACCCTCACGCATAAGGAGAGCTGGCTGCCGGATTCTCTACTCTCACCACTTCTTCGACAAGACAGAAACCTGCATTTAAACATTCGAACCTCTGCCCCTCGTGTGAGGAGAATTACCTATGTAGCACATGTCTCTCTATCCCACGCATGGGAGAGACAATTATGCGTTTCACTACTCTCTCACTTTTTCTCGGCTAAGTTCGAATCAGGGTCCGTCTGGATCCGTCTTCTGCCCCTCAATTGGGGAGAATCGCAGATATAGCACATGTCCCTTTATCCCACGCATAAGAGGGTGAGCTGTACCCATTCTCTACCAACCTCAAATCCACTCGACCAAATGGTCAGACCTTCTATCCATGAGGACCATCCATGTATGGGAACCACTACTAGTATCCTGCCCCCACAGATGAGGAGAATCGTAATTCTTTATCCTTATCAGGCAGACTAGTATTGAACACATCACTGCAGTGATTGTTCTTCCAATAGACTCATCAAGTTCTCAGTGGAACCACCCACTCATGGGTGTGGATCTTTAAACATCAAGAGTGAAGATAAATGCATTTATATTCATGTAAAGCTAGTATACCATAATCAATAGTCACATATGAATAAATCAGGAATAAAATCAATGCATATATCAATCACTAATCATGAAATAGAAAATTCTTCAAATAAGACAGATAATCAAATTAAACTAAATGAAGGTTCCTAATCTGCAAACTTTAATCCTATTCCTTTAGCAGAATCAAGAACTTGTACCCAGGACAATCCCTTTATCAATGGATCTACCAAGTTCTTCTTAGATCTCACATAGTCCAGTGCCATTACTCCAGTCTTCTGAAGTTGCTTAATTATTCCATATTGAATCCGGATGTGTCTCTTCTTTTCATTATAGATACTGTTCTTAGCAACTGCGATGGTTGCCTGTGAGTCACAGTGAATAGACACAAGGGATGCCTTCCCCCACATCGGTAGGTCAGCCAACAATATTCTTAACCATTCTGCTTCTTGTCCAGCTAACTCAAGTGCAATCAACTCCGATTCCATGCTAGAACGAGCAATGCAGGTTTGTTTTGCAGACTTCCAAGATACGGCGCCTCCATCGAGAGTGAAGACATATCCACTAGTAGAACTTACTTCATCGTTGTTAGCAATCCAATTTGTATCACAATATTCTTCCAGAACTGCAGTGAATCGATCATAGTGCAGACACCAGTCCATGATACCCCTCAAATACCTAAGTAGACGGCAAAGAGCAATCCAGTCCTCCTCACTAGGACTATGAGTATAACGACTTAGCCGGTTCACCGCATAAGTGATATCAGGACGAGAGGAGTTCATGAAAAACATGACACTACTAATGACTCTAACATACTCCTCTTGAGATATCGCATCTAAGTTCTTCTTTAGGTGAATTGACGAATCATAAGGTGATCTGGCAGGTTCAAGCAAGGACGCCGATTTGACTTTGTGAGATTCCTTGAAAACACACGGTTAGAAGAATTGGTGGACAAACTGAACGATGTGAGAGTTGGGATGAATAAGCTTCACATAAGCTTTGCTCGTCAGCTGGGCGAACGGGTGCGAAAGACTCCATCACAAAATGGAGGCAGTTTCGACATCCTGCAAAAGCAAAATCTGATACGACAAGCTGTGATTGAGGGACCACAAAGAGAAGACATTGAGACGATAAAATATGTCCCCTGGGCAAAGCAATGTGCTTGGCTAGAAAATTGTTTAGTGGGATTGTCATCGCCCACTCTTGATATAGCTACAATGAAAAAGGTACGAACATTCCTATCAGGGAGGGAGCGTGGTAAAACTAGAGGGGAAGAAGTTTTGATAAAGCTAAGGCAAAGTTCTGATAAGGTACGACTTATGGGAGATAAGGAGGTCATAGCTAAGTTATGTGTGCGCAACCTCAGGCCTTGGAAGATTGTAAATGGTAGGTTGGTGAGACTTATTTGGATACGCATCCATGGCACCCCACTCCAGTGCTGGAGTAATGAGTTTTTCACAGAAATATCAAGTAGGGTGGGTGAGCTCTTGAAAATTGATGAGAAAACCTTTGCACAACTAGAGATGCAATTTGGCCGGATATTGGTACTAACAACTGAAAATGATCTCGTTTGGAAAAAATTACATATTGAGACGGGCAATGAAGCATTCATTGTAGCTATGGAAGAGGAAGTTGAGTAGCAACTCGGCTCAGGGCGTACTGCATGGAGAGGCACGGGACAAGTGAACAGAGGCAATAAAGTTTGGCAACGAAAACTAATCACTGAGTAGCCTGCTCTGAATTCGTCAGAAAATCCATCAGACAGCATGGTGATGAATGAGACAGAAAGAGGAAATATTGCGATAGCAACGAAAAATATGGATTGTGACCTGCGTATGCCGGAGCAACCGGTACTCTCGTCGGAGTAGAAGGTCGAATTACCAACGGCCTCAGACTCCATTCATGCGATGCCTCCCACTGATTCCCAAGACGGATTGGAGACGACAATAAATGCAGTGGATTTCCAACTGAATGAATTCAGTGTGATACAATCAATTGAGCCGAGTGTCGATGGGGGAATTAATGAAGAAATCGGGGTCACGACCGAGGAGGAGGTTGCACACGATTTGAAGATGAAGTCCCAAGGTCTCGAGTCAGAAGTAATACAAGAGATTAAAGTAATGGCGCATGCCGATTATTTATACAGCTAAAAAGATGTTGCACCTAAAAAGTCTGTGTGCCGGCAGAAAAATGGATCCAACAGTAAAGTGAAATTGGCCCGACTGGAACACAGATCTACTAATAAGCTCATCCCTTTCAGATCAATGGACCCTAATGAAAGCCTGACAGCGAATCACATGCGTAAGTTAAAAGCGCGAGAATGTCGAGGCCGGCGAATCGAAAAGATGCGTATACAAAGGTGGAAAACACCAACTTCGAAAGTGCAGGTACGCGAAAATACAAGCTCGGATTTATTTGAAGAAATTTGAGAAACAATACTTCTAACGCAAGTACTTGGGATCGAGATGTCAGACCAGCATCTGGGGACATTAATGCAAATAGAGTTTAGAAATCGAGAAAAAAATAAAGTAGAAGAGTAGTCTATAGTATAATCGAATTGCGTGAATCCCCAAAATCGTAATTTTGTACTTAACTTCTCAGCTCAATAAAATTATTTCTTACCAAAAAAAATTTGATGCAGTTGACAATTGACAATTGACAATCGACAATAACATAATAATTAGCTGAGAAAAAACTTGAAAACTTGGCAATTGACAATAATACAAAAAAACAAAAACATAGATAGGGACCAGAAATAGAACAAACAAAAATCGATTTTAATTTAGGAAAAAAAAAATAGAGAAGCGATATGGGGTAGCTTGTCAGGATGAAATAGATTCCTTCTGCTCAACTCGGTGATGCAATTAAAATGGGGTGGAGGGGAAGGGGGCATTTCAAATTTATTGTCATTTTACCACTTTACTTCTAAATATGGACCATATATTATTACCACGAAAATTTATATAATCTGACCTCATATGTCGAAGTAAATCAGGGATTTGGGATGTGTGCAGTGAGATAACTCATTGCACACAATGTAGTGCTCATGTGACTTTGCAAGATTGGTGTGGCAGATGGACCGGTGTTCAACACTTTTGCACGGGCCCGCTGACCGGCCAATCCCACACTGCCACGAGGGCACTGTATAATGTACAGTGAGGAACTTATTGTATACTCCAACTTCCGTAAATCAGGGAGTACAACCCTCAACCCCTAAGCGTAATTTTTGTAGTGTAAAGTTTCTCTTGGCAGTGTCTTCGATTCCAAAATCTTGAACTGCACACTAATTAATGGATGTAAAGAACAAAAGGTTAAATAGATATCACATATTTTAACCAAGACAATTTTGTTTAGAGTGTTAATTTTGTTTACGGAAACAATATCTCCATCTTGTTGTGGGGTGGAGGTATGATTGCATACATCCTACCCTCCCCAGACACTGTTTAAGGGCGGGATTCACTGTTTGGTTTGGTGTTAATATGGTGTGCTCATGGACCAAAATCTCAAGTTGAGATCAGTCTTAAACTCGGGTGAGTATTTTTTATAGGTAAAATATAACCATGAAACTCCACATGGGGTGATACAAGCTCACTAGTAGGGTTAATGGAATTCGATCCTGATGCGTAATAGAATATATTCTTAATTAAGTATCTAAAAAATCAAAAATAAAGAATGATTCCAATTAAAGAAATGGAAATGATATTTCGTTTGGGGACAAATGGACATTACTAATAAATGAATAAAGTCGAGGGGTGGGGTGGGGTGGGGGTTCAGCTACGCAAGCTGTCCCCCGCACATTCCTCTGTTCTTCTTTGACCCTTGACCATCAGTGCCGACCACCACCATGTCCCACTGTGTAGAAGTTGTTCATGCAAATATCTAAACCAAACCTTGGATTGGTTCATTGGTTGTGTTCACCACGCTTGCTTCATTTTAAAACAGGATAAATGGTGAGTGGTGACGGGTGAGTCTCAAGTTACCTCCTTACTACCCCAAACTTAATATATTTGATCAAAGTATCTTATCAACTAAACTGCACATCGTTGTCTGTATTTCTACTTCGCTTAATCCACAAATCAAACTCGACCTGTATGCAATGGTATTAATTTTTCCCTTGCTTGAATTGGACTACAAGATTTTTTTTGGAGGATAACCATAGTATCCCAAATACATCCATTGGACTACAAGATTTCTTATGACCCGCAAGCACAAGCAACTATATAGTTTTAAAAGCTGAATCCACTATTCGTCACCAGTCAACACCAATACCTCCCGTGATGAATTGAATTGAATGCGAACAAACCATAACTCACAAGCAGACCACATAAATAAACAATATTGATAGTTTCTTTTTTCTTTTTAATCTTTTTAATCTTTTTAATCTTTTTAATCTTTTGTTCTCTGGTCAATGGTGGCACTGGCGCTCACTACTCATTTCATGCCAACAACCTAATACAGACTGTGTTTAAAGTGTTGGTCAAGACAAGAGTACCTACCCAACGGGAAAGAATTCAAAAAATATATATAATAATAATAATAATTCTCCCCCACATTGTCCGTTTTGTAGTACGAGCATTGGGTTTTGAACAAGACTGTGGGGGGTTTCTATTGGGAGTCAGCAACATCTCACATAAATGTTACAAAACTCAACACCCAAACCTATAGGATGCATCTATCTGAAAAAGTTACTTCAGTCACTTCACTGCCTGCCTTTATTGTATGCTGTTCTGTTTTGTCCAAGTTTCCTAAAATCAATCCTGTGTGAGAATGGATAAGTCTAGTTGTACTACAAGAACGGAACAATTAAACCGAAATGGCCAGTAAAAGATAAAACTACCCCCACCTTCAAAGGTTTTACTGTGCTTAGCAGTTCCCAATTTTGTCATTTCCCATGTCTTTCGGTTTAAATTTTCGGTTTATGATAGTACATCTAGCGTTGCCCGTGCGAGAATAGGCCAAACACCAAACAGGACAATAATGGTCAATACTGGTTGGAAAGATAACCTTTGGCAAACAGCCAGCCAGCTAATACTTATGCTATCTATAATTTATGGTCACTTGGATCATATTCATATTATACAAAAAAACGGTGCATGTACAAATTCACCCAACATATATATTTTCCATGGTCAATACTGGTTGGTTCTACCTTGTTGTATTTAAAGAAGTGAAAAAGAAGGTAGCCTGAAACATTAAGTATCGAGGAGCATAATTGTCTGTCTCTATGAACGGCTGGAGGTCTACTACTTTCCTGTGTGCATTTTGGGGACCTTGCTAAAGTTAGTTCCGGGAGGAGCTCCATTTTTGGTATGTTATATGTGCCCTCTAAAGTATGTATACCCAAGATTACACCTTTCCATTGAAAGACAATCAACAACTCTATTCCATGATTCCCACCCAATCACAGATTCAAATGCACTAAAAATTGTTAATAAGTCGTGTTCGAGAAAGTGATGGACGGTCCAGGACTGTCAGGGCCCGTCTAGACGGCCTAAGCGCTAGCCGCTCCTCAATGAGTGCTTAGGCGATGGGTGGCCGCCAAACATCTAGATGATGCCTAAGCGGGTTAAATGACCACCTTATTGCTAATAAGTCCAATCTAATGCAAAGTGAGATGCTCAACTGCTGCTGTTCAAGCACAAGAATCAACGGCTCAGTCATCATAGGAAGTGGCATTAATATTACTACCAGACTAACAGTCTGCGTATAAGCTTTTACTGAGGTACCAGCTAAACGAGTCAAAAGATCATACCTATTATTACTACGTGAGTTAACTCTCATTCATTTAATAAATTAGACTCGAGGCTGTTTTGTATTTAAAAATGAGGATTTAAAATGCACACCCCTCCTAACCAAAATGTAATATCGATTTACAATCATCCCTCTAACATATTCTGGAATATGTCTTATATATTAATTCAGACTACAAAAAAACCAATTGTAGATTGAAGGGATCTATACTGAAAGAAAGCTCAGCCACAGGATACCAAATTATGGGGAAAAAAAACAAGTAAACGACAGCTAGTATAAGTTATTCGAAGATGATGCAAAGGAGCGTTGGATTTTGAAGAATAGGAAGAAAAAAAAGTATGTGGACTGTGCGGGTGGTGGTGGGGTAGGGTGGGTTAGGAGAGTGCGAAGCGAGAAGCACAGTCATTCTCAAGCCAACAGGTCCCCACCTCATTCCCTTTGACCATCCACCCCCCACCATCAACCTAAACCATGGTTAGAAACCCAACTACTATCCGTGGTTAATTGAACCACACGTGTGCCTAGATGATACTATTAGGAAGAATGCATAATAGTACAAATCGGTCAGAATAAAAACGCAGGGAAATGTCTCTCTGTTCCTATTTCGCATATAACCCATCTCTCGCCCAACAAAGTGAGAGAATTTTGCAGTGGTCTCTCATGTAGTGTACTCCATTTCTCTAGTTCCTATCCCTCGTTATACTACTGTCTTTCTTCTTCTTGTTTTCCCTCATAGTCATTCTGCATCCCAGAAGGTTTTTTCTCAAGAAAACAAAAAACACAGAGAGAGCGGCGAGGGAGACGAGTAGAGAGGGTCACGAAAAAACATGCCTGGGAGTTTAGAGCCCCTCGATGTCGGCGTGCAGATCCCGTACCATTTTCGCTGCCCGATTTCGCTGGAGCTGATGTGTGACCCCGTGACCGTTTGTACCGGTCAAACGTACGACCGCTCAAGCATCGAATCATGGGTGGCAACCGGCAACACCACGTGCCCTGTCACACGCGTGCCGCTCGCGGATTTCACCCTCATCCCGAACCATACGCTCCGGAGGCTCATTCAGGATTGGTGCGTTGCGAACCGTTCGTTCGGAGTCGAGCGCATACCGACTCCGAAGCAGCCGGCGGAACCGATTCTGGTTCGGAATCTGCTGAACCAAGCCTCGTCTGGATCGGGGCCGTTCAGCGTGAGAGTCTCGGCGCTGAGAAGGCTGAGAGGGTTGGCGCGTGACTCGGAGAAGAACCGGGCCGTCATTGCTGCGAATAATGCACGACAGGTCCTGCTGTCGCTCACGTTCGTTGATGTTGGCTCGGATCCGTCGGAATTGCATCTCGAATCGCTCGCGATTCTGTCGTTGTTTCCGCTATCGGAACCGGAGTGTTTGTTCGTGGCGACGGATCCGGATCGGGTCTGTTTTTTGGTGAAATTACTGTTCCATTCATCCATCGACGTCCGAGTCAACTCGGCCGCCGTGATTGAGATCGTCGTGGCGGGGATACGGTCTCCGGAGCTCCGCTCTCAGATCAGCAGTGCCGGTGGGGTGTTCGACGGCATCGTCGGGATCCTCAATTATCCCCTGGCATACCCGCGTGCGTTGAAGATTGGAATCAAAGCTCTGTTCGCTCTTTGTCTGGTGAAGCAGCACCGCCATCTGGCCGTCGCGGCGGGGGTGGTGGAATCGCTGATCAACCGTCTTTCGGAGTTCGAGAAGTGCGACGCCGAGAGGGCGCTGGCGACGGTGGAGCTCCTCTGCCGCATCCCGACCGGATGCGCCGCGTTCGCGTCCCACGCGCTTACCGTCCCGCTGCTCGTGAAAATCATCCTGAAGATCTCCGATCGCGCCACCGAGTACGCCGCCGGAGCGCTCCTCTCTCTGTGCTCCGCGGCGGAGCGCGCCCAGCGTGAGGCAGTGTCCGCCGGTGTGTTGACCCAGCTGCTGCTTCTGGTCCAGAGCGACTGCACCGAGAGGGCCAAACGGAAGGCGCAAATGCTGCTGAAGTTACTCCGGAACTCGTGGCCCGGTGAGACCGTTACCAATTCTGAGGACTTTGCCGGAAGCGACGTCGTTCCGTATTGAGATGAATTTTTACTTCTTTTTTTTATTTAATATGGTTCGCCGGATGCCAAGAAAAAAGATATTGATTATATTGTTAGGGAGCGAGACAATCGGTAGAGTGGATAACGGCTGCTCGTGTACTTAGATGGAATGATGCCAAGATTAATTTTTCTGATATGCGGCACTCCCCTGCGCATTTATACCAAAACGGTCTTTTTTTGTGGTATAAATTGTAAAAATGTATGAATTTTACAAATTTATAATTTTATAATTAATATTACGGCGGCTTCGCCGCCGAAAAAATCTCAAACCCTATCCCCTAAACCCAAGAATTAAACCCAATAAACCCTAGGGGTAAACGCAATAAACCCTAGAGCTAAACGGCCAAAAAAAAGGCCGAAAACGGAGGGGGTGCGCAGGGGGTGCCTCATATCATTTTCGTAATTTTTCGGGTACAAGAATCTATATGCTTATCCCATTTGGATAGAACATAACACTTCACGATTTTTTTTTTGTAACTTCACGATGCATAATTTTAAATTCCTGATTATTGTAATAGTTAATATTGGGGTTGTTTGAGAAGAATCGAGGTCGAACTACGTTCATTTCAAGTATATATCAAAAGGTTTCATGCTTTTGTATGATTTGGATCATTTTATGACGCTAATTTCATTCAATTTTTTCATTAAGGTTAAAACAGACATTTATGGAGTTTTAGAAAATTATGATGATGTGTATTCATAAAACTGTGATACTTATAGAATATTATTTATTCCACACCGATTAAGAATAAAATATCAACAAATATATAATAAAATTTGTACTACACTCGTTTTGCTTTATGTTAAGAATTTTATGATGTTGGGCTTTTATATTAGCAATGTTAATTAATCCGTTTAATTAATTTAACCTAAAGCCCACTACCCACCTAAGCCC
>JAOYMZ010000010.1:68239-104686 GCA_025802335.1 Pinguicula primuliflora
CCCCTTGGGTTAAGTAGTCCTAAATAGGGTTTTAGAAAATTCCGGCGACGAAGTCGCCGGAACCGAAACTAAACATGGGGCTTTTGATCTCCTATGTATAAGCTTTCTAACGATGTGTCAAATTCCGTCAACGGAAAATCCTAGTGGCCGAAATTGAAAATGAATGTATAATAGCATGTATAACTATATGTCATTGGATCCTGCCCCTATATATATATATTATATATGGTGACGGCTCCGTCGCCCTCAGTTTTTACCTCAACTCCGCAAACATATCTAGGATTGCCCATTGACGGAATTGGGCACATCGTTAGAATCCTTATACATAGAAGAACATATGTGCAAGTTTTGGTGATGTTCCGACAACGTTATCACCGTTTAATGGAGGGTTCACATTTCCCCTTGGGTTAAGTAGTCCTAAATAGGGTTCATCGCCGGAACCGAAACTAACCATGTACATGTGATCTTCTATATATAAGGATTCTAACGATGTGCCCAATTCTGTAAACGGGCGATCCTAGTGGCCGGAATTTAGTTGAGGTAAAAACTGAGGGCAAAAAACTGAGGGCGACGGAGTCGTCCCGATTATATATATATATAATTAAATATTTTTTAATATTTTATTATTTTTAATTCGAGTTCGGACTTGTCCCGTTTTAAAATGAAACAAACTCAATCTTGTACCGAACTAGAATCAAGATATATTTTTAAAATCCTAACTCGTCCCAAATTTCTTTAAAACCCAAACTCGTCCCAAATATCTTGTGGCCGGACTTAGCCCACCCTTACCCGGCACCACACCCGCAATAAAGAAGCGATAAAGAGAAGGTGCCATACATATAGTAAACGAAAGATGTGTCGGAGTGAGAATTAAAGAGAGGGCTTTTGCGGTGGAAGCCAGCATCAGTTGGAGTGGTCCTCCCTCGTAGTCTCACTGCCAACGTTTCATTTAGCTCTCTTATTTTCTCTTCCTGGCACATTCGGACTCGCAATTCTCTCGATAATATGTATATATACACATGCTGCCTTATAGTGGTTATGCAAAAGTGCTGCAAATTAAGCTAGTTATTGGGTATTTTGAGCGAGAAATTCTTACATGCGTGGTTTGTTGTCTTTTGGGATTTGAGTTGTAGGTGTTAGCTAATTATACCCAGTTCTTGATACCCATAATTTATAAGAGTTGTTTCGGGAACTGGGTTAGGGTTTTGGATACTTGTACTGTGTGTATATTTCAACATACAGCATGGCGCTGGTCAGTGTGTCTCAGTCTATTCGATACATTTCCCCTGCCACTGCCCCCGGCACTGGCAACCTGGATTCACTCAACAGGGTACTGGCTGATCTCTGCCTCCGTGGAAATCCCAAGGTATGAGATTATGGCTCCAATGTTGGATCACTTGAAAATCTTACTTTCCTAGCGAACAAGTTTGATAGTTTCCTCTTTGGGTTCACTCCCTTGGTCATTGAATTATGAAGACACCCTTTTGGAAAGTTTGGTAAGTCTATGCGGTTGCCATGTGTGAATCTCATGGATTCTTGCTTTTCATTCCCTGTAATACTTAGTATCCAAAGATCTGTTACCTTTTGTCTCCCTGCTTACTATTTTGGGGGTTTAAATTGCCTTACTTTCTTAAAGATTTGTTATTTGCCCTGTCATTGCATATTTATGACGACCATCCTGCAAAGATTGAAGTCCTATGCTTGATCTGTTGGATATCTTTCCGTCAAGTATTCTGAACTGCTATTACATTCCATACATTATCTATTGCTATGTTCAGTGAAATAGCTTAATTTATATTTAGGATGGGGCTGCCGCAACGTTGAGAAGACACGTTGAGGAACAATCCCGTGACCTTAGTGGTGAAGCATTTTCTCGTTTCATGGATCAGCTATATGATCGTATTACGAGTCTTTTAGAAAGCAATGAGGTTACTGAAAACTTGGGTGCATTAAGGGCCATTGATGAGCTTATAGATGTCGGAATTGGGGAGAATGCTGTAAAAGTTGCTAAAATTTCAAATTATATGCGAACTGCATTTGAGGCAAAACGGGAACCTGAAACCTTGGTTGTTGCCAGTAAAGTTCTGGGGCACTTAGCCAGAGCTGGTGGAGCAATGACGGCTGATGAAGTGGAGAGGCTGGTATGCAGAAAATCATTCTGTTATTCATGTTGATTCTAGTTTTTTTTTTCATTTTGATCTTTGCTTCCTGCAGGTAAAGATTTCATTGGATTGGCTCCGTGGGGATAGAATTGAATATCGGCGACTTGCTGCTGTTTTAATTTTAAAAGTATGTTTCCCTCCTGATCTATAGTGGTTGCTCAACTTGTGTTTACGGATCGTTAGCCTAAACATATTCTTCTCAGCCCCAAGAAACAAAGAACTGATCCTTGGCTTCTTTATTTATTTTGGTTGGGTGGCAATTTCAAAGAATATAGTGAGGAATTATTTGCAAATGATTCCAAAGAATATATTGAGAAATTATTGGGGCCAAAATTATTCTGGACTACCTTGGTTGTTTACTCCCAAAACCCCTGGGCTCATAAATCTTTATCAGATTCTGTATCATCGCCAGTACATATGTTGGGGCACTGTATAGAAAAAAAATAAAAAATGTGGGCTTTCTTTTTCAGGACTTCAGCTTTAAGTTACGTAAATTTTGACTAGAAAGGCATCCTCATATTTCCATTTAATTTATATTTGCAAATCTTTCTCAACTGGATCCCGGAATGCATTGAAGTGATGTAATACTCTTGCTTATTTAAGATCCCACTTATATCATTCTAATTCAGTCATTTAGGATCACTTGTATTGATGAAATAGATAGGTCTTTATGCCCCTTGGCATGTGTAAAATGCTATAATAATTCTAATAGGAAATGGCGGAGAATGCTTCAACAGTTTTCAATGTGCATGTTCCTGAGTTTGTCGATGCTATTTGGGTCGCTTTGAGGGATCCAAAGTTGGAAGTTCGGGAACGTGCAGTTGAGGCATTACGTGCTTGCCTCAGAGTCATAGAGAAGCGTGAAACCCGGTGGCGTGTCCAATGGTATTTGTGCCTTTTCTTGTATTCTATGTCCGTTTTTTCTTTATACCGGCAATATGATAACGATATCATTACCACCATGCAATAGTTACAAGCAATTCTCCATGCCATATTTCATACTCGACACCACTAGATGTGATCCGTGTAACAAGCTGCACCAAGTAAGAAGTGTAGAACAATTAGTTTATAAGGACCACCATTGTATAAGCATTCATCAATGTATGCTGCTTCCCAGAAAATTTGATATTCAAAATATTTATATACTATTTTTTCTTGTATATGTGATATTCTGATGTTTTCCAAGTTCTCAATGCTGATAGATTTTACAGCATAAAGGTTGTTGACCTTCGAGACTCCTGTCATTTTTAGGCTAATTTATTTAATTTAATTAAATGATGTCTTAATTTAACTGAAGGTTTGGAAGTAAGGTTAATTTGAAAATGATAAAAAATGAAAAATTGCTTAAACGGAGTTGTCACTATGCACCAAATCTCCCTTGCTGCATAGCAAAAAGAAGACAGAGCTAAGTTCTCTGAGAGTTGATCGGAGTGTCAGTGTCTTGTGCCAACCCTGTTTTAACCTATTTTTCAGTTTTTCATAATATTTTTGTTTTTTCACTTAGGGATTGGTCTCCTTCTCCATTATATTAACGCATCTTTCTTTCAAGATAGAATATACCAACCTAGTTTAATCTAAATCATGAATCCTAACATAGTTGATCTCAGAAAACGTCTAATTTATCATATTAACTCAATATACCTTTACACTTGGTACAACATTCTATTGGTTTTCGTGTTGTATGACTATTTTGGGACTAAGAAGCCTCATCTCCTAGTGTTCTGATTGTCAACTCTCGGATGAAGTATTTTGTGTAGTTTCCATGTTGCTATTGTGGTATCTGTTGTGGAATTTGCTTCCCTTGATGCCCACTGGCATTCAAGATCCCCTTTTATTATCTTATTTCAATCCTCTTATTCTTTTTGGGTGGGGAAACAGGCTTAGTTTCATATACTTTACTTTGAGAATATGTTACTGCCTTGAATTAATGTATTTTCAGCTTACCTTTTGGGTGATGAATATGATAGGTACTATCGTATGTTTGAGGCTACACAAGATGGTTTAGGAAGGAATGCCCCTGTACATAGCATACATGGTTCGCTGCTTGCGGTTGGGGAACTGTTAAGGTAAATCTAGCTCATTAGAATCACATGAATCTTATGTTTCCTCAGCTTTATAGTTATCTCCGTAAGGGAGATTAAGCTGAATTCTGTCTAATTTTAGTTCTTTTTTGGTTGTACTCGTATGTTTAAGTTGATCATTTTTCTGAAACATTTTCAACTTTGCATGTCCAATTATCATGATCTGACACAAAAGAGACGCAGCTTATAATATTTCTAACTAATTATTATTTTACAATTATTTTAACTAATTATTATTTTTCAATCATAATTTATTGAGGGCACTTGCTAGTTTACCAATTATATTCAAGTATAATATAAAATTTTCATTATTTTCTGTTTTGATAACCGCTTGTCAGGAACACAGGCGAGTTTATGATGTCTCGATATCGAGAAGTTGCCGAGATTGTTCTTCGATATCTAGAGCATCGGGACAGGCTTGTTCGTCTCAGCATAACTTCTTTGCTACCTCGAATTGCCCATTTTCTACGTGATCGGTTTGTGACTAACTATCTGACAGTAAGTTCCTTTTCTCTGCTATCAACTATAATTGTTCTGTCAATTGGTATATGAGTGTGTGTTAGTCTCACTGTTAATCGGATAAATGCATTGCATTGCAGATATGCATGAAACATATACTTCATGTTCTCAAAATACCTGCAGAAGCGGCTAGTGGTTTCATTGCTCTCGGGGAGATGGCTGGTGCTCTGGATGGCGAACTCATTAATTATTTGCCGACAATAACATCTCATTTGCGTGATGCGGTACGAAGTAACAGCTTAATATAGAGTTCATGTTATATCCGTGCCAGTATGACCATAGTAATTTTTGGTTGCGTGCAACGTTCATGCAATTGATATTGATTCAGAGAACCTGACTGGCATCTGCGTATGTTCTAGCAACCCTACATGTTTCTTCCTTCAACCTTATATAAAGTTAACTTCCACTTTTTTCTTTAATTCCTTTTTTTTTATTCTTTCCACTTTTCGTATATGATCAATTTTGCCGCTTATTTAAATTTATTTCATGCTCTTCTATATTCACTATCAAATGTTTCTGTCTGTTTCAACGATCATTGTGAATTAAAAGATTAGATTAGATTTTGTTGTCATCATTTAGACTTGGTTATAGTAATTAACACACCAAGCCTTATTTATTTCAATGCAAAGCATGGGATGTTATATAAAGGAGGACAATATTTCAAAGAATTGTCTTTCTTGTTGCAGATTGCTCCTCGTAGAGGGCGGCCATCGATGGAGGCTTTAGCTTGTGTTGGAAATATTGCAAAAGCAATGGGGTCTTCTATGGAGCCTCATGTACGCAGCCTTTTGGATGCCATGTTTTCTGTTGGATTATCTTCCACCCTGGTGGAGGCGCTTGAGAACATAACAGCCAGGTCACTTGATTGATATCTTTGGACATCGTCTTTGTCTTTATTGAGTTTTTAACATTTTGATTCCTGTGGTGTTGCAGCATTCCGTCTTTGCTTCCAACCGTTCAAGTACGTTTGCTTGAATGCATATCGGGAGTTCTTTCTCGACACCAGCAAGTGCAGCCAAGGCCACTGGTGGCCATTACTCGTACTAGTAGCACAGCAGCTACCTTGCAAGTGCCTGAGCTTAGTGGTTCTGCTCTTGTTCAACTTGCCTTACAAACTCTTGCCCACTTTAATTTTAAGGTTGATTATTTATTTTACGTATTAATCACTTTTTTTTCTTTTTCCTGTCTGTTTATAACTCTGATCATAAAAGCCTTTTCTACAGGGTCATGATCTTCTTGAATTTGCTAGAGAATCTGCCGTGGTGTATTTAGAAGACGAGGATGGAGGTACGCGTAAAGATGCGGCTTTATGTTGCTGCACATTGATGGCTAATTCTTTATCTGGAGTTGCTTCCACCCAGTTTAGTTCTGGCAGAGCAAGTCGTGCGAATGGCAGGCGCCGCCTCCTTGCTGAGGAGGTTTAACCTTTTCAATGCTCTTTGATATCAATCTTCCTCTTGAGACATGCTAATAATTAAATTCTTTTCCATCTCCGAACTTTTGCATGTATCATGCAAACATCTGTGTATGCTGAATTATTATATTGGTTAATGGTCTAAAATTGTCTGCCTAATCTAATTTAGTAATATACGTAATAAACTTATAATGATAATTATTTGGTCATCTTGTACTTCTTGGGCATGGAGTACGAATAACATTTTACTTAACCAAAATCATAGCATTTAAAGTTGCGATCTGATATTATTGACCTTTTACTGGAAAAAGTAGTCTGCTTTGATTTCCTTCCACTCTTGCACCCTTGTCAGGCAAAAATGGTAAGAGAAATTGAATTATGGACGAAGATTGATTTTGTAGATTAACATAAATATTTAATGGAAAGAAGTTTCACTCAGGTTATAATTGAAAGCTAAACCAATACAAGGACAGTTATCATCTTGAAGTTGCTTAGCGTCTTCAAAGTAATGAAGGGTGATTGCTTGTTTCTTGATTAAGGTTGCTTGTTATCTTTACTTTTTTAGTTCAGTATTCCTTACCATTCTCAGTAAATTTGCCTTAAAATGTTTGATGTGTCTAGCTCCTTCTGGAGTGAGCCGTGTTACTAATTTTTGCTTACTTTAAGCTGTGGCCTTCACCGTTAATGATGGATCTTTTGTATTTTTAGGCTGATGTATTAGCATAGTGTTTGATTCTGCTTCTTTTCCTATTTTGTAACATTGTGGTGTTGTCTATTGTGCAGATTGTGGAAAAGCTTCTCATTGCAGCCACGGCTGATGCTGATGTTACTGTCCGACAATCTATATTCTTGTCTTTGCGCGGGACTAGAGACTTTGATGATTTTTTGGCACAAGCTGATTGTTTAACTGCCATTTTTGCTGCTCTAAATGATGAGGTAATGTTCTTGATAATTGCTTAGCCGTGACAGAATTTAAAATAGTTTCGAGTGGCTTTTGTTATCCTTTTTGTTCGTCAAAGTGAAGTTAAGTTTGCAGTTACTCTGTATTTATAGGATTTTGAAGTACGGGAATATGCAATTTCAGTTGCTGGAAGGCTATCTGAAAAGAATCCAGCATATGTTCTTCCAGCTCTTCGTCGCCACCTTATCCAATTGTTGACTTATCTGAAACAAAGGTATTGTTGAAGCATTTTAATCATGTCAATTTCTTGTTGCTCATCCGGGTGATGTATAAATTTGCTGATCTTCTTTCGTTTTTTTTCTTGCGTTTTTTTGGAAATTAAACTCTTGGCATCAGCGCTGACAGCAAATGCAGAGAAGAAAGTGCAAAGTTATTGGGTCGCTTAATCCGTAACTGTGAGAGATTGATACTGCCATATATTGCTCCTATACACAAGGTTGATATATATATGTATACACGTCACCCTTCTTTTTCCGAGTATTTGCTTTTGCTTATGTAGTTTAATTGGATCAATCAGGCCCTTATTGCCAAGCTTAATGAGGGAACAGGGGTAAATGCAAATAATGGCATTATAAGTGGGGTCCTAGTAACTGTTGGTGATCTCGCCAGAGTGGTGAGTATTTCCTTTACTCGGTTATTTGTTATAGTCACTTACGTACCTTTTAGTTGTACCGGTACTTCATTTATTCGTAGTGCTTGTATCATATGTATCGAAGCATCGATGATTGAAATACTTATTCAAAGTGAAATGCTAGCCTTACCTAAACGAATTCGGTAATGCTAGCTTAACAAAGTCAATTAAAATATAAAAATGTAACAGAATAAAATTTAAATTGGTTATGGAATTTTCATGCCGAATATGTTTAGGAACTGTCCTAAACTTTCATTTTGGCGCTTGTAAGATACCGTTTAAGGCTCTAGAGTTAAGTTTGTTGCTCTTAAAAGATTTCCACACAAGGATTTAAAAAATGCAGACAGATTTTTTTTCGGCGACCCGAAGTCGCCGAAAAGTAAGAAAACCTTTGGTATGCCCAGCTTTCCTGCTATTCAATTCTGGCTCAATCTTGAAAATTTGGAACTTATTCTGTCTATGCTTTATTAGACTGTTTTTCCCTGTGAGTTGGTTTTGCAGTTTGTAATATAACTTCTAGCTTTGTTCATTTATTTTTTTGGATCTTGTAGATGTTTACTCTTAGTTAATTTGTATTTGAATGAAATTTTGGGGAGATGTGGCTGCTTTTTTAGAGAAATAGAGTCTGAAGTTATTTGGGCGTTTTCCCTACCTAGAATTGAAATTTTTTTATAATTTGAGTAACATAATCATTTCTACAACTTCTTTATTACATATGTATTCCATTTTCACGTTGTTAATATCCCCTCTAAGTTCACTGATTTTTGTATTCCTTGGAGGATAGTTTGTGGCGGGGTTTTATACCTTAACATCATATCATAAGTATAAAGTTGTCAAAGCTCTTTGAATTTTGATCGTTTTTCATCAAATAAGGTTAGATGAGAGGAGCTTGTATACAGTGTGATGTTTGGCTTAGTTTCTAACTGGTGTTATATATACTTGCCCTAACTGCTGTGATATGATCAATGCTCGTCCTTTCTACTCAGGGTGGCTTTGCAATGAGACAGTATATTCCAGAACTCATGCCCTTGATAGTTGAAGCCTTATTAGATGGTGCTGCTGCCACGAAACGTGAAGTGGCTGTCACTACTCTTGGTCAAGTTGTACAAAGCACAGGGTATGATTTATGCTTAGTTTGTGTCACGGCAGCACTAAGCTAAGTGTAGCAACTTGTGTTAACTTTTGGTTGGTTTTTGCAGTTATGTTATAACTCCTTATATTGAATATCCACAATTGCTTGGGTTGCTTCTTAAATTACTCAATGGTGAACTAGCTTGGTCCACTAGACGGGAGGTCTTGAAGGTACTTCTGTTAAATTTAGTGAGAAAGAATTCTCCTCCGGCCTGGTTATATTCAATTTACATAACTTGGCGATCCTTAGGTGCTTGGCATTATGGGAGCTTTAGATCCTCACGCGCACAAAAGAAATCAACTTTGCTTACCAGGGTCCCACGGAGAAGTTCCTCGCTCCACTGGTGATTCTGGTCAGCATATACGGTCAATGGATGAAGTACCTATGGATCTTTGGCCTTCTTTTGCAACATCCGAAGATTACTACTCCACCGTGAGAATTTAAATTTGTGATCCACGTTATTGTGTGAAGACCTAGTTTTGTGTAATGCCACAGCTTGTGTTTTCTTCAACTCTAATTTGGTTCAGGTTGCTATTAACTCTTTGATGAGAATCTTTAGAGATCCCTCACTTTCTAGTTATCACCAAAAGGTGGTTGGATCTCTCATCTTCATATTCAAGGTTGGTTGAATGTGATGGATTTGTTGTGTTATAGTAACTGATTGTGTTTGCTTTTTTTTTGTGTGTGTGTGTAAATGTCTTAGCGCAAACTATACTGCTTCCATTTATTTTGTGCCTTCTTACGGTTTAGAATGCATGCTAACATGGATCTTTTCTCTTGTGGGATTAGTCAATGGGTCTTGGCTGTGTTCCTTACCTACCAAAGGTTAGTATGCTGTTTTCTCATGTTGACCTTGTTACTTTTGTGCTCTTAAGAGCTTGAATGATATGACGTCTGAACATTCTTCTTTAGTTTGTTGTTTTCTTATGATGATATCTTTATTTTTGCTCTTAATGGCTTGAATCATATGAGGTGTGATGTGCGAACATTCTTCTGAATAATCATTCTTAATAACATAGTTTGCTTGTTACTTTTTGACCGCAAGTATCTTTAAACTCTAGAAGTGCTCTTGTAATCATACAAATGAGTCAAAGTTTACACTACCTTATGAATAATATACTTAGGTAAGGCCAGATACCTGGGGTCAAGAATTAGGACTCTGGACCACATGATATAGAGACTAAGAGTATTACTTTACATTAACTACGTGGGGTTAAAATACTTCCTCATATGTGGGGTTATAGAAAACTCTGCTCTCTGATATAATCTGAATCTAAACTTCTTACCTTCTTTCTGAGCCTGCTTGCATATGTTTATTCTGCTTGACAATAAGACAAGTGTCCTCTTATCATCGCAATTTCTTGATTTATTGTTTGCACGTGAAGCTGTTTATTTTTACCCTCTCATGATAGGCTGGGTGGAAAACCAATTGGAAACAACTTGAGTACGTTGTGTTAAATCTGGTGTATTTTTGTTCTTAGGAAACCCAAGAATAAGCTCTGATCCTATGCAGATCTTAAATAGTTTCTCCTTCTAGTAATTTGAAGAATTATCTTTATCATTGTTATCTTGTAAAAGGCTGATTCCTCTTTCTTTTTAAACTGATTTTTTCGTAACTTGGAATTTGATCCATCAGGTCCTGCCAGATCTACTTCACACTGTTCGTACTTGTGATGATGGTTTTAAGGAGTATATTATGTGGAAATTTGGAACTTTGGTTTCAATTGTTCGTCAGGTGTACATACTTTTCCCGCTTGTATGAGGTATTTTCAACATTCCTTTTTTTAATACATTCTTATCTGTATGTGCAGCATATTCGCAAATATCTGCCAGAGTTGTTCTCTCTAATATCAGAACTATGGTCATCGTTCAGTTTACCGGCTAACCGACCCATTCATGGATCCCCAGTAAATCCATCTTCTTCGTTTGGAAGTTTACATAATACAGGAGATGTGCATTTTGACTGATTTGTATTGCTACTTCCTATACAGATACTCCATCTACTGGAGCAACTTTGTTTAGCACTGAATGATGAATTTCGGGAGTATCTTCCGTCGATCCTCCCGTCCTGCATTCAAGTCCTAACAGATGCTGAGAGGTTTAAAGACTATACCTACGTGGTCGATATTCTCCACACTCTTGAAGTTTTCGGTGGTACATATCCTTTCCTTCTAACTTTTCCGGAAATTGCTATAAGGCACCTTTGGCACCCTCTTTGCACCTCTCCATGAGGTGTCAGCACCCAATTAGGTGTTGAAAAATCCAGCCCAACATTTCACCCAATTGGTGCTGACACCTCATAGGAAGTGCAAAAGGGGTGTCAAAAGGAGGTACCTTATAGCATCACTGGACTTTTCTTGCTATGTTTTCCTGTCAAATTTCATCTATTTGATTTTTTGGGCATGAATGTGTAGGAACCTTGGATGAGCACATGCATTTGCTTCTTCCTGCACTCATTCGGACCTTCAAAGTCGATGCATCAGTTGAAGTGAGGCGTGCTGCAATCAGAACTCTTACTAGGCTGATTCCTCGAGTGCAGGTTGAATTTCGAAACACACTCTTGTTTTATGTTTTAACATTTTTGATCTATGGATATCATTACCCATTGTTATTTTTCTTTCTTTGTACCAGGTAACAGGTCATATATCAACTCTTGTGCATCATTTGAAGCTCGTCTTGGATGGGTATGATCTCCATCTAATTTTATTTGTAAACGTGTAAAATGTAACTTTTTGAAAGAAGAAAATGTTTTCAAGTACATTATGTTACAGTAGGTATTAGTTGGTTTGTTGTCTGATAATTGAGATCATATGCGATAGCTAATTCAAATCCCTGATGATTAAACCTCCACATTGCCTTGGAGCTCCAATTTAACAGTCGGACAACCTTCTTGTATAACCACCTCAGTCCACTACTCTGAGTTTCCTACAGCAAATTAAGGATATTGGTATTTAATATACATGGTCTTGTTAAAGGAAAGTCTTGCCAATCTTTGGAAAAGCCTATATCGTGTGGCTGTGATTTCTGAAGCGGTCTATTTGTGATTGGACACCATAGATGTTGGATAAGTGCTCGTCTCTTGGAGATGATTTTCCCCAGTGAATATATGCTCCATCAAAAGTGAGAAACCATGGAGATCATCTTACCTAAGAGTGGAATATGGGAAACATATGCAAGGCAGCAAAGTTGTTTACGCCTATATGTCTTCGGAAGAACCTCTAACTCGAGATAGCTAAATCTAACTTCAGATAGCAGTAACAGAAAAATTGTGCAGATGCTATTTTCTTCAAAAACTTATTTAAGATAATGCGAGAGCCTTGGTTACTGGCCTTGCAACTGGAGATGGCCTAGTTGAAGTATTCCTCAGATCACTAATCCGTGGTGTTACTTTTCAGGAAAAATGATGAGCTCAGGAAGGATGCTGTTGATGCACTCTGTTGTCTGGCTCATTCTGTTGGGGAAGATTTCACTATTTTCATCCCATCTATACATAAACTTATGCTGAAGCATCGTCTGAGGGTACAATCGATGTCTTAGATTAACATTTTTATATATCAAGTTTTGTAGGTTATTAAGAAATTAAACATTCCTTTGTCCAGCATCGTGATTTTGAAGAAATTCAAGGCCGCTTAAAAAGAAGGGAACCATTGATTATTGGGAATTCTGCTTCTCAGAAGCAAAATTGTTGGCCTCCCGGGGAGGTTGTTAGCGACCCTTTAAGTGATACAGAGGATAATGAGGGTAAATTTGATCCTCAAAAGCCTCATCAGGTATGCTTAACTTTTCCTCCAAATATCAGATGAATGTGTTGATAGTAGAAAGCTTTTTATTCTTGAGAAATAATCCCGTGAAATCAAATCAAGAGTAGTCTACTGTTGAGTGTTGATAGAAAATGATGAAGCAACTTTTTTACACACTTTCCACCTTTACTAGAAAGCTTATCTCTCTCTAGCAGGGTAATGAAAATGGAACCCGAGACCCTCAGTACTTATTACTGAGAATGCTCCACCACTTGACGTATCAAGGCTTTATCAAACCTTTTTTTACTGGAATTGTGATTGTTGCTGTTCGAGCATTTCTGTTTATCAACTTGATCTTGTCTAACAAATCTTTCTTCCAATACATTACCATTTATGTTTGAATACCTTGCTCATGTAGTGTTCTGTAAGAATGCTGCAGTTTAATGTATGAGATAGGCATGGTTATTACATACAGTGAATCTGGTATCATGAATTTAAAAGTTCTTCGTGTATTCAGACTACGTCTCTAATAACTAAATGTAATCTGTTAACTGGATTGCCTATTCGGCTCTCATAGGTTAATGAATCTCGATTACGAGCTGCTGGGGAGGCTTCACAGCGCAGCACAAAGGAGGACTGGGCAGAGTGGATGAGGCATTTTAGCATTGAACTACTGAAGGAGTCTCCCTCACCAGCGCTGAGAACATGTGCCAAGCTTGCTCAGTTGCAAGTTATTACCATATCTTCCAACTTATTCCTCTTTTTGTTTTTGATCCTTAGTATTGCTAAAAACTGTTTATGTAAAATATGCTCTTGATTTGAATACTTGCACCGTTCCTCTTTCCAGCCTTTTGTTGGGAGGGAACTGTTTGCCGCTGGTTTTGTCAGCTGCTGGACACAACTGAATGAGCTTTGCCAAAGACAGCTAGTACGAAGCTTGGAAATGGCATTTTCATCTCCTAACATACCTCCTGAAATTCTTGCTACTCTGTTGAATTTGGTATGCTTACTTTGACAGTTGACCTGTGGTTTCTTGTTCTGAAGCTTGTTTTGTAGTTAGATTGGAAATTGGAAAAATAATTAGGCAAGATATCTTGAATTCCCTATCCTTTTATATTTTGTCCTCTCTTGAAGAATTTTTTTTGGCCTTTTCATAATGTATCCGTGAGTTGGATTTCATTCTCGTACATTCCATACTATGGAGAAGAAACTTGATGGTTTTGTATTTTGGGCTGAAGGGGTAATTAATTGCTAAATCCATTCATTTTCGGGGGATCATTCTTGTCCTAAGTGTGCAAACCCTGAATTTTCTGTCAATCAACTTGTTAGTGATGTTTGCAGGCTGAGTTCATGGAACACGACGAGAGACCTCTTCCCATCGATATCCGTCTACTTGGAGCTCTTGCAGAGAAGGTGGTGTTTCGTCACAACAACAATTTTATTTAGTTATTAGTTATGTTAAAGAATTATCTTAATTTTCCTGTCTGCTATGTTTCAGTGCCGTGCATTTGCAAAGGCCCTACACTACAAGGAGATGGAATTTGAAGGTGCACAGTCGAACAGGATGGATGGCAACCCTGTCGCCGTGGTTGAAGCTCTTATTCATATAAACAATCAGCTACACCAGCATGAGGTCATATCCAATTTCATATGGTTCTTCATATTTTTCAGACCAAGATAAAGTCCTCAACTTTGTTGATTTTGTGTGTATAGGCTGCAGTTGGAATATTGAGGTATGCTCAACAACATTTAGGAGCTCAGCTGAAAGAGTCATGGTAAGATATGCAAGAATGGAATGTTGATAAGTTATTCTGCGACATATTGACCTCTCTTCACCGTGTCCATGATTTCATAGTAATTATCCGATATGATTTAGTACCATTATTTCATGGAATATGGGACTCAACGTACTAGTTTTTTTGCTTATCTGAAGGACTTGGTTTTGTCTAGGTATGAGAAACTTCAACGCTGGGATGAAGCTCTGAAAGCTTACACTGTCAAAGCCTCGCAAGCATCAGCCCCACATCTTTTGGATGCAACACTTGGTATGTGATGTTGAACTTGAATAACTATTTTCTATGAGCTTTTTTGTTACTTCCTATGGTTCCAGATGGATGCGAAAAATTGTTACAATTTACTCTTCAATATACTACCTAGGGAACCCTCTAGTGGAGGGTTTAGGGTTTAGGTGGGGGTTAAAAAATTGTGCTTTTGCCTGAAATAAGTGTTCCATTGACCAACTATTTACGTGCCCATTTTGGCCTATGTTCTTAGGATAAATGATTTGTTTTCTGAAATAAGTTTAGAAGCTTAGCCTTTATGATTTTCGGAAAAATGAAATGACCTTATTATACCCCCCGAGTTACCTTTGGCTTATGAGAAGCTTCTTTAGGCGATGCCTTTTCTTCTATGGGTATCCCTATCCCTATTTCTTAGAGGGTACAGCCAGAGCCTGTTCGCAAAATTTGGACATCACATGAAGTGCAATCTTTCATATAAGACCATAAGGGTACTTTTGACTTTCACTTGTCCGGTTGAAGGATTTCTTTATGTTAAGTTCAATATCTACTGAAGCTAATACATTCTGGAGAGTTGACTTATTTTGCCTTTAAAGTTCCTTTACTGTTAATGGAGCGTTAAGAGACACTTATTTGCTGAATTTGTCCCCATTCATGGGAATGCCTAATTTCCCTTTATGTTCTATTAACTCAGGTGCTCTCTTTGCAACTGTTTGAACTGCTAACATTAAATTTATTTGTTGCTTTTTACCATTTTTCCCAAAAAAATTCTGTTGTCTCCTTAAGGACGGATGAGATGTCTTGCTGCTCTTGCTCGATGGGAGGAGCTCAACAATCTCTGCAAGGAATATTGGACACCTGCAGAGCCAGCTGCTCGATTGGAAATGGCACCAATGGTTTGTTTCAGCTTCTGATGTACCTTTTTCTCCAGATCACTATCTTTGTTAAATTTCGGATTCATATTTAACACTAACTCAAATGGGTGTTTCCGAACATTCTTCGGAACTCGCTGAAGCTAATAATAATACATTTTGAACATGCATGATGCTATCTTTTTACTAGTACCCGAAATTGTAACTACAAACTCTTAACTGTCCATATTTGGATCCGACATGAACTTAACATTGAAGTGATCAGCATCCTCCATTTGGTTAAATAATAAAATCAGACATCGGTTCATATTTTGCTATTTGGTTTTTACCATCACTATGGATTGAGTCTTAGGAGATGATGCTCTAGACTTTCTCATTCCTTTTCGTTGTGATACCATACTCCAGGCTGCTAGTGCTGCCTGGAACATGGGCGAGTGGGATCAGATGTCTGAATATGTTTGTCGATTGGATGATGGAGATGAAAGTAAGCTTCGAGTTTTGGGTAATACTGCTGCTACAGGCGATGGGAGTAGCAACGGGACATTTTTTAGGGCTGTTCTATTAGTTCGTCGTGGGAAGGTATTGCCTAAATTTGTTATATCATTTTAAATTTTTTAACGGGCCTCATCACTCTGTTTTTACATTTTAGTATGATGAAGCCCGTGAATATGTTGATAGAGCAAGGAAATGTCTGGCAACAGAAGTGGCTGCATTGGTTAGTTTTTTTTTATTTTTTTATACATGTTTTGTAGACCAAAGGATGAAAGTAGAGTGATTCACTGATAAAGTAATATGGAATGGTTCACTTCATACTTCTTGTTTGTTTCGCCTTTATTTTCTTTGACAAAGTACTATGGAGTTTTTCTCTGATAAAGTTGCCGTTATTATCACTTGTTTTAAGGGTGGCAGAATGGTTTATGGTGCATCGACCCACGCTGGCTTTTATAATGTTGGGTTACTGTGGGTAGGTCTTGATATATTTCAGATTGGGATGGATCAGAATGGTAGATTCTTGAACTAAGAATTAATTATGAGACCTTTATGTATAAGCTTGAAAACACATTACCACAAGCGAGCACATACAATATAGAAAGTATGCACGACAAATGTGACCACTTTTATGTACTAGTTTCAGCGTGCAGGCACATGCTTGGTTTGCTCTCCGACCAACACATGTATGAACTCCTTTTTCTTTCGTTTATGGTTGAGGTGTGGTGTGGTGGCGTGCATAGGGTCTCCCTGGGGTTGTGTGCGTACAACTACTGGTCTGATTGATGTGTATGCGCGAACAGTGCCACCATGAAACAGGAAGCACGTTTTCAGTGCATGCACATAAACTATCTCTGGTGATTCTATATAGCCCACACAATAGGCAAAGCACCTGACTGTAAGCAGCTCATATAAATAGCTGTACGCATTAGGCCTTTTTCAGTGGTTTAAGTCAAATGTTCCTGATACTATGGTGTATCAGTTTGCCCTGGGGAGGTAATGCCTGAGGATGTGTTATATTTAAGATACTTTAGTTTAGATTATAAACACTCACTAAAGAGTAAATCTACTTTGGAGCTTTTAAATATATATTTTGACTGAAATTTATATTAAATAACTCACTCAGCTTTAAGGTTTCCATGTTTTCGGCAATCTATTTGCTATATATCTTTCGGCTAAGTGTTATGATCAGTGGATTGTTTACTAGGGACCATTTGGTATCTGTATGTGCACTATATATTGGTGTTAGCATTAAACAAAGCCATGGGTGTGATCTGATTTCTGTATTCTTTTTTATAGGTTCTTGAAAGCTATGAACGTGCATATAGCAATATGGTTCGCATACAGCAGCTATCAGAATTGGAGGAGGTATATGCCGCTAACACATTTAAGTAATTGAATATCACTATGAATTCTTGGAAAATAAGAATCTTAATGAGATGTGTTTGGTTGACTTTTGAGTATAGGTCATCGACTACTGTACCCTTCCTGTTGGGAATACTGTTGCTGAGGGACGTAGGGTTCTTATTCGCAACATGTGGAATGAACGCATAAAAGGCACAAAACGAAATGTTGAGGTCACGATCTGCTTTTGTTTTTTTTTTTTCCATTTTTTCCCGGTCATCGTTTGATTTTCGGATCTAAAACGTACGTAATACTTCCCACAAACTTTTGCAACTATGGTCTTTATGTAAGATTGTGAGTGAAAATTATTATAATTGATAAAAGATCAGTTGCAGATTCCTTGCAAGATTTTCTTCCCCAGGTTTCATAAATTTGTGGGAATTTATTTCTTTATAGCTTGATAGTGTTTCTCAAAAATAAAATATTCATGGAAATACCTTTCTATTTAAGTAAATAAATTCCAACTAGCCTGTATCGTCTAGCTCTTCTATTTCTGAGTTTCAAGGTATTAGATTACTCAAGGATAATTTTGGGACCGTGAAGGAAAACACTTGGACTCTTTTTTTTTTGTTGCAATTAGACAGTTTTTGGCTTATTTAAGTCCGATTGATAAAAAGTTAAACACCCCCAACCCACCCCCACAATTTTTTCTACATATGTGTATTATATATATGAAATCGTCGGAATTCCGTCAAAGCACGAGGGTTTTGATCTCTTGTATATAGGTTTTCTATGGGTGTGACCAATTTTTGTAACAGACTTTTTTTAGGATGACCATATAGACTCTAACTATATATGTGGTGGTGATTTGGCCTACCCAAATACTCACTTATAGCCAACTGTTTACATTTATTAGATTTTGGTTGATCTAATGGCTAAAATTATATCATAATTAAAATTAAAATTGCAAATTCATTCATATTGGCAAGTGTTTAACGTTTTCTTCTTTTATTTTTTATCTTATTCTATGGATAATTGTTAAAAAAGGTTGAGTTCTTTTTACATCTTTAATTCCTTCCATTGGAGCATTTACAAACTAATTGATTTAATTTATATGTGAATTTCGGAGTTCCTACCCTTGTCGGTAATTTCGTTGCAGTTTTCCCCTTGGGTTAAGCAGTCTTTAATTAGGGTTCAGAAATCGCCGGAACCATGTCTAATTAACAAATAATATGTTAATTTTGCAAACGAAATTTGATTTTATTTGAGACAATTAATAATGAAGGTGGAGTCTATGCGACCCCTCAAATACTCATATTGTTACCTTCTATTTTAATTTCGGACACTGCCATTGTTCGTTACAGAAATTGGTCACAATGTTGGAAAGTCTATTCATAAGAGACCGAAAGCCTTATACTTCGATGGAGTTCATGCGACTCCATCGCCGGTAATTTCGTTACACTTTTTCCCTTGGGTTAAGCAATCCTTAATTAGGGTGTAGAAAATTTTGGTGACGAAGTCGCTAGAACTCCGACGAAACATATGGATTTTGGTCTCATGGGTATAGACTTCTCAACGGTATGATCAATTTCGGTAATGGACGATGACAGTGTCCAGAATTAAAATGAAGGGTAACAATATAAATATTTGAGGGGCTGTGTAGCCGCCCCCAATAAAGAATATGATGTAGATTAACAGTGACGTTTGATTTTAATTAGGGATGAAATTAATGTAATGCAATTAATTTCAACCATTAAATTTTAGTAGATTTAATAGTTGAAAAAGGTTGGCTAAATTTTTGTATTTGGAGGACAAATAACCACCCCATCTATATATATGACTATATGACTACATAATTTTACACATATTTGTAATCTCGACCACTGTCACTGTCTACAAGCGAAATTGGATACACGAATAGAAAGACTATACACACGAGGTCAAAAAAAATCATGTTTCGATGTGCTTCCTTCCGCCGACTTCGTCGCTAAAAATTTATAAACCCTAATTAAGGAATACTTAACCCAATAGGAAAAGATGTAATGAAATTAACGGCGACTAAGGTGCTAAAATCAAGTCAGACTATGAGGTTTTTGGTCTCAAGTGTATAGACTCTGCTAGTCAATTCCGGCTGTAGGCGGTGACAATAGCCGGAATTAAAATGATGTGTATAAATATGTGTAAAGTTATGTAGTTATATAGACTCCCCTATATGTGTGCTTACTTAGATGTATGTATGTGATATCTATGTAGAGGTTATTTGCATGCCCTAGCATATGCATATATTCTCACTCTTCAGATTTCAGCCCAGACCTCTCTGAGGGCTGTTGCTACCAGGATCTGTCTCTGGAATGCAGACTGTGTGATTGTTGATTCCACGCTTCAAATTGCAGGTTTGGCAGGCACTTTTGGCTGTGAGGTCACTTGTTCTACCACCTACGGAAGATGCAGAGACATGGATAAAGTTTGCCTCACTGTGCCGTAAAAGTGGTAGAATTGGTCAAGCTAGATCGACTTTAACAAAACTGTTACAGGTTTGCTATGCATCTCAATATAACATTTTTTTATTCGGTACTATATAAGGTTTAATATTGCTATTCCCTAACTCTTCCTAATGGCATGTGTAGTTTGATCCTGAAACTACTCCCGAAACTGTGAGATATCATGGAGATCCTCAAGTAATTTTGGCTTATTTGAAATATCAATGGTCACTCGGAGAAGATCAAAGGCGCAAGGAAGCCTTTGCTAGACTGAAGGTGTGCTTTAAACCATGCTTTTAGGTGGACGGTGACCTACTTTACATTTTTGCTAGGCTGAAACACCAATACATGATCGATGACATGGCCTGTTGTATATTTACTTTGCTTGCAACAATATTCTAGGATTTGGCTGTGGACCTCTCAAGATCTTCTGTTATTCAGCAATCCATACCCTCTAGCATGATGGGCTGCTCAAGCATTCCCCTTGTTGCCCGTGTTCATCTAAAACAAGGAACTTGGCAGTGGGCACTTTCCCCTGGTCTGGATGATGATTCGATACAAGGTACGACAACCCTCATCTCTTTCTATATATAGAGGGTGGAATGCAATAAAATTACTGGTGACGAAGTTGTTCAAACTCCGTCAGAGCATGAGACATCTGGTCTCCGGCATATTAAGATTTCAATTGGTATGATTAATTCCGTCAGCGGGCCATGAGGATAATTGAAACTTATATGTATTTTATTTGTGTATTTATTTATATGTGTATTGAATCAACACCATATATATATATACAATTATTTTGCGGTGCATAATGGATGAGTGCTCAATGGCGCACAATATTTCAATTCCGGCTACGACCAGCGAAATTGATCACATAGTTAAAAAACTTATATATAGTGGATCAGAAGCACCATGTTTCGGTGCGGTTCTGGCTACTTATCACCGAAAATTTCTAAATCCTAATAAAAGACTAGTCAATCTAAGGGGAAAGGTGCACGAAATTATCGATGATGAAGTCGTTGGGACCGCGCTAGAGCATTTGGCTTTTGATCTATTATGTATAAGCTTCCCAACATTGTGGTCAATTCTGGTGATCGTAGCCAGCATTATAATATTATAGACCATTGTGCAGCCATCCATTGTGCACTTTAAAATTTCTTTATATACATATTATATTTATTTATAGAGACCACTTCTTATGCTTTCAACTCGTACACAAACTTTTGTGCAGTGGCCCATTGTCGGAATTGGCTGCATCATTGGAACTCCTATAAATAGGAGTTAAAAAGTCATGCGTATAAAAAAAAGGAGTTAAAAAGTCATATTTTGGTGTGATTCCTACGACTACATTGCATGGAATTTCTAAAACTGAGTACTTAACCCTAAGGAAAAAGGTGCAACGTAATTGCCGGTCATGAAGCTATCAAGCCCGATCGAAGTATGGGGCTTTTGGTCTCTTGTATATAGCCTTTCTATAGGCATGGTCAATTTTGACAACCTGCGATGTTAGGTAGCCAAAATTAAAAAGTTGAGTACTGAACAAACAAGGAATTTCTTATGCACAACTCGGGCACAACTTGCTACTGGTATTTCTCATTATCGAAATTGGACACACTAATGAAAAGTATGTATATAAGAGACCAAATGCTCAATGCTCTAGTGTGTATTGGTGAAGGTTCAATATTTACAAAAAATTTGACATCAATTTGCAATTCTGGCTACTGCCCGCATGGAAATGGAAAGTACATGCACCCAGAACCAAAAGTCTCATGTTCCAGAAGGAATTTGGCAATTTGTCGCAATTAATTTCATTGCACTTTTTTGAGTCGTTGCCAGAACTCCGATGGAATATGGTACTTTTGGTTTGCGGTGAATGTGAGTTGCTGGTGGGATCAATTCCGGTTGTGGCTGTAGCAGTAGCCACCAGAATTGTAAATATGTTAGAATTGGTACAAAAATTGGTATTCATGGAACCATTCATATATAATTGCATTTTCTCTTTGAGTTGTTGGGCTGCACCTCCATATTTTTGCGTTGGGGATCAACTCCTAATCTGGAATTGTTTGGTTTCAGAAATCCTTGATGCATTCCGAAATGCTACACATTGTGCTACAAAGTGGGCAAAAGCTTGGCATAAATGGGCACTTTTTAATACAGCAGTTATGTCACACTACACTTTAAGAGGCTTTCCTGGTGTTGCTGCTCAGTTTGTTGTTGCTGCAGTCACTGGGTATTTCCACTCTATAGCTTGTGCAGCACATTCAAAAGGAGTAGATGATAGTTTACAGGTATCTCTACTATTTCCACTCCTTGTGAAGTACATTGTAAATGTTATGGTGTACTTTCTATAGCTTTTCATATTTGCCATTCTACTTGACTTCGACTGCCAGCTCATTTTTTTGCTCTATCTGAGCAATTATCTGCACTGAGTTCTATTCAAGATGTATTCACTGTTGCGTTAGTCCCTTTCTAGTTTATATGATTGTGATCTTCAATTCAGGACATTCTTCGTCTCCTAACGTTGTGGTTCAACCATGGAGCTACATCAGAAGTTCAGATGGCACTACAGAGAGGATTTTCACTCGTAAATATAAATACATGGTTGGTTGTTTTGCCTCAAATAATTGCACGGATACATTCCAACAACCATGCAGTGAGGGAATTGATACAATCTCTATTAGTACGAATTGGTCAAATTCATCCACAGGTTTGTTTTGGCGCACTACTTTAAAATTTAAATACCCTGCTGTTTAAGAAAACCTTGTAAGCATCCATCAGTACTGATGTTTGTTTTTAGATTACATCCATCTTCTTCACCTTTTCATCATTTAGAAGAACGACTAAGATATTGCAGTGTGCAGGCTCTTATGTACCCTCTCCTGGTTGCTTGTAAATCCATCAGCAACTTGCGGAAACAGGCTGCTCAAGAAGTAGTTGATAAAGTTAGACAGCATAGTGGGGTGCTGGTTGATGAGGTGAAAACATTAATACTCTGTTACCTAGTGTCTTTTTCAGGGTGATATTTCTCTAGGTTTCTTACCTTTGTGCTTCACCATAAAGGCCCAACTTGTATCGACTGAGTTGATCAGAGTTGCAATTCTGTGGCATGAGATGTGGCATGAGGCATTAGAAGAGGCAAGTCGCTTGTATTTCGGGGAACATAACACCGAGGGAATGTTGAATGTCTTAGAGCCATTGCACGAAATGCTTGAAGAAGGGGCTATGAGGAACAATACCACCATCAAAGAGAAATCCTTCATTCAGGTAGTCCGTCTTGCAGTACTTGAAATTTCTCGGATCTCTGTATTGCGAAATATTTCCTGTTGTATGAATTTCATATCCTTTTCTATTTTCTAATAATTTGACACTAATATTTCTCCAGTCATACCGTAATGACCTCTTCGAAGCCTACGAATGTTGCATGAGATATAGAAGAAATGGAAAAGAATCAGAACTAAAACAGGTATCAGATGCTAGAATTCATTTAGAATTTTTCCCAAGTTATGGTGCTTTAAATTGGTCGTTTGTTCCCTTCTTGTTTGTACAGATTTTTGCTCTTTGCAGTAAACCCCCACTTCTGTTCTATGATGATTTGTCCCTGCGAAAATCTAATAGCCTACTATGATTGTACGATTTAATTTTTGAGTTTAAGGCAGTATTGGTTGAATACCCTTGAGTTTAATAAATTCTTTGAAGTTACGAGATGGATGATACGAGTCTTCTCCAGTACTTAATTACGTAATATATCATTAACTCTGCTCTTATTGATGTGAATGCATGTACATATCCCGGACCAGCCAGGTTAGGCATATTGCACTTGGTTCTACGTTGGTTGTTATGTGTTCATTCCCATGTAACATCGTTGGCCTTATTCTTGCTTTCTGAAAATTGAAATTGAGGTTTAACTATCAATGAAAGGTATAAATTTAGGAAGAGCATGCAGTATCAGTTAAAACAGTATCTAGTTCAAAGGCCAAATTTGAAGTACTTAAATAATATGAAATCATGTATATATCTTCTTCTGATGTAGAGATTTATAATTTGCTCACTTGCAATACTTGCGTGCTAACCCATATTTAAGGCGCCTGTTTTGACTAAAGTTCTTAAAAGTGTACTTGTGCTTATAAGAATATTTTTTTTAAAAAATGAGTTACCTTCAACTATTTGTTTTTATTTTATCCTAGGCCTTCTAAAAAATAAGCATATCTTGATGTATTTTTTTTTAAAATTAGAATGTAAATTTTGAAATTATACAAGTTAGAATACAAAATTATCCTTATTGTTATTCTTAATTAGTCAATGAAGGTTATTTAGGTAATTTACTATTAATTTTATAATATATACTTATAATTGAATTTTAAGTCATTATCTTACACAAAACATCACTCACTCTAAAAATAAGTATGCAACAAACCAACGTGAGCCCAAATAGATACCAGCAGATGGATACAAAAGTTTAACTTGCTTGTCGCTTGATGTTGGCTGATGTTAGCTGCTATTTTACTTCTGTTTTTTATATCATAGAAATGGAATTCTTCTTGAAATGCTTGCTACCCGTGGCCTCCTTATTTTATCGTATCTTTCATTACGTTGAGTAGTAATTTTAGTTCTCCATTTTACTGTGCTAATTCATTACCCAATCAGGCTTGGGATTATTACTATACTGTATTCAGAAAGATAGACAAGCAACTTCAAACTCTTACCACACTGGACTTACAGGCAAGTATCAACTCTTCTTTTGTTATTGAATTTCCTTGCAAGGCACTAAATATTATGTTCTTTGTGGACCCAGTCTGTGTCCCCGGAATTATTAGAATGTCGTGATCTGAAACTGGCTGTTCCTGGAACATATAAAGCAGGTATAACTTGAGAATTTGGTTTGTAGAATTAGAAAAATAAATTATATGTAAAATATGCTATTTCTGATCCTCTCTTTTTCTTCTCTCTTTTTGGTTGCTTCCAGATTCACCAGTGGTGACAATTGCATCATTCTCTCCCCAGCTTGTTGTCATCACATCCAAACAGCGGCCTCGTAAGTTGACAATTTATGGAAATGATGGAGAAGAATATGCTTTCTTGCTAAAGGGACACGAAGATTTGCGCCAGGATGAGCGTGTCATGCAGGTTCAGCATCTTATTCGCTCCATTTGTATATTGGTGGTATTCCCCATGTATTTAAACATTAAATTTTTTTCCCATACTATTCTACCAGCTGTTTGGCCTAGTGAATACGCTACTGGGTAACTCTAGAAAAACTGCTGAGAAAGATCTCTCTATTCAAAGATATGCGGTCATTCCTCTATCTCCAAATAGTGGCTTGATAGGATGGGTCCCAAATTGTGATACACTGCACCATCTCATTAGGGAATATAGGGATGCCCGAAAGGTTTGGTCCAATCTTTTGCTCTGTTCTCCTGTACTAGTTTTGTATATTTTCTCAATCCTACACTCTGTGTGTTCTGTACTTGTAGATTACTCTGAACCAGGAGCACAAGTTGATGCTTAGTTTTGCTCCTGATTATGACCATTTGCCTCTGATAGCAAAGGTTGAGGTGTTTGAGTATGCCCTGCAGAATACAGAAGGAAATGACCTCGCTAGGGTACGGGCTGTGCAAAGTTTAACTGCTGCATCCCTGGTGTTACATGCTTATATTTAGTTTCTGGAATGACAGGTGCTCTGGTTAAAGAGTCGCACATCAGAAGTCTGGTTGGATAGGAGGACAAATTATACAAGAAGCTTGGCTGTCATGAGTATGGTATATACGCTGGCATGGCTATGGCTCAATTTTTGATTTATTATCCTTACCGATAACTTGCACTGATTTGTTTACTTCGTTGTATGAGAAGTTGCATAAATCCACTGTTTATGCCTAAATGTGCTTGATCGAACAAAATTGCACTTTTGAAGTAAGAAAGATAAAATCTAATGAGATTTATTTGTAGATTGTCTAGTATCAATTTGATATAATTTGACTAATGATTTTACCTTGCTAAAAAAATTTGACTGACGATTTTGCGTTGCAGTTCATTCGGACTCATATAGGCGACCTATATTTAGAGATGTTCATTTGGAAACTTGATTAGAGAGAATAAATTCATTATGCATGTGGTGTTGGATCTTGGTTTACAAATCCTGGAGCTTCTCATTTTCTGCGCTATAACATAAGAATCTTTGAATGCCGCTTAATGATCTGTTTGTCACGGAGGTTTCTTGTCCATTAATTCTGATTCTCTATTTGTCTCACACACCACTTTTACTTTCTATCTGTCGCTTGTCCACAATAATTTATTTACCATGTCCGGGTGACCGACGGATGAGTTTGAAGAAAAAACAAGACAGCTATATAGTTCGCAAAAATAACTTTTTTTCTTGACTCAATCAAATATATGGGAGTTTGCATATTTCTCAAAGTTCTATTTTTCAGGTTGGTTACTTACTTGGCTTGGGTGATAGACATCCAAGCAACCTCATGCTTCATCGTTACAGGTACTTTTGGACCAATTACCGGTATGATTTTAAAATTGTGTGGATGTTTTAATTAATGTGCTTAAATTGTCGGCAGTGGGAAGATATTGCATATTGATTTTGGAGATTGCTTTGAAGCTTCAATGAACCGAGAGAAATTCCCTGAAAAGGTACATTGATCCTTTGCTGCTGATTGATTCTTTGTTATTTCTCCATTTTCAAATTTTATTTTTTAAACTTCTCTTAATAAACAAACATTTTTTTTTTGTCTAGGTTCCATTTCGTCTCACAAGAATGCTCGTTAAAGCAATGGAGGTTAGTGGTATCGAAGGAAATTTCCGTTCAACTTGCGAAAATGTGATGCAGGTTTTAAGGACAAATAAAGACAGTGTCATGGCGATGATGGAGGTAAAAACCATAAGTTTCCACTCTTATCGCCTAGGAACATCCTTTTAAATTCTGGATTTCATCTGCTATCTTTTGATGTGGGTTTGTATGGTTCAGATTTTCATGTTTGTTTGTTTGTTTTCGTCTTCAGGCATTTGTGCATGATCCCCTGATTAATTGGCGTCTCTTCAATTTCAACGAAGTCCCTCAAATGGCTGCTGCTTCTCATGCCCAACCTGCTGTAAATGGAGAGGAATCTGCTCCCAATGGGGAGCTTCTTCATCCGCAGCGAGGAGTTCGTGAAAGGGAGATCCTTCAGGTTCATTCCTTCACTTTGCTGGTTTCTCCTAGTTTAGTACCCGATGTGCTTCTCGTTTAGTACTTGAAATAATCACTTTTAGGCTGTCAATCAACTTGGCGATGCTAATGAGGTCCTGAATGAACGAGCCGTCGTGGTCATGGCAAGGATGAGCAACAAACTTACTGGACGAGATTTTTCGGCTGCTGCTTCTGTTTCCGCGTCTGCTTCTTCCTTACCCTCTCCATCAATCCAACATGCACTGGACCAGACTACCTTGATTTCTGGGGATACCCGTGAGGCTGAACATGGGTTATCTGTGAAACTACAGGTTGAGAAGCTCATTCTACAAGCAACATCACATGAAAACTTGTGCCAGAATTACGTCGGGTAAGTTATCCATATGTTGTATATACATTGTTGCTGTTTGTTCCTCAAATTGTAGTTCTTCGCTGTGTTCTTTGGCAGACGAGATGAGCTTTTTTCATATTTGTTTCAGGTGGTGTCCTTTCTGGTGAAACGTTCTTTTTATTCCTTACTCTCTCCATTGTAAATATGTCATGAACACACAATCAAAATGTACTCGTGTACGTGTACATAAGTGTGGATGTTGTGCAGGATTCAGGATCATTTTATGCAACGTATTCGTATATATGAAAGCACTTCCTTTGGTCCTTGATCAATTTTTTGAGTTCAAACCAAGTATAAAGGCTATTTTCAGAAGTGCACATTGGGAAATCTAAAAAAAAAAAAAAAAAAGAGTATAAACATGATTGAGGAGATTGAAGAAAGAATGTTTCTGGTGAATTGGGATTTGTTGCATCCACCTTGCACCAACTCTAACATGCCTGCATAGTGGGTCTATTTACACCAACATGTGTGTACATGTGAGAGGGTGACAATCGTGAATCGTAGTATTTTGATAACAATGGAAAATACCTACAAAAATTTATGACAGTTTTGAAGTTGTCAAAAAAAAAATATCTTGAATACGAGGAACTTGCTTCATTGAACCTAATCAGTTGTCCAATCTCCGTATAGGAGTTCAGTTCAGAAGTAAAAGAAACATCAAGTAACAAATAATAGAGAAAGGACAGAAAATTACATTCTAGAAAAAGCTAGAGAAAGATACACACATCAGAGATGTGCAGATACTAGAGATATCAAACATTGGCATCTAGCGATCTCCCCACTCTGGAGTGATGTGGTGTTTTCTGATTCTGCTTGAACGCCTGACTGGGGTTACAATTTCCTCCTCCCCATTACCCTGTAAACCAACAACAACAAATGAGAGATTTATAGGTCAATTTGCATGTTCAGTAATGAATGAAGAATTGTTGAGAAGGTTGTGTTTGCTCACAGTCTTGATGGGGATCCTCTCAAAAGTGGTGAAGCTCCCATAAGAAACACAGCCAGTAGAGAATCCTGAAGAAGAAGCCGGTGACTCTCTTTTTACAAATCTTCTTCTCTCTATGCTCTCAACTTCACTTACTTCTCTGAAGTCATCATTGTCATAAGATGGGCTCTTTTGGAAGCTGCTCATCTCAGAAGGGCATGATTCACTGAGATCATCATCATACTCTTTCTGCAGATTCTTACCGAGACATGTATCCTTAACTGCAGGGCCAGCTGAATTGGGAGTGTTCCTCTTGCTTTTGTACATGAGGAATGCAACTGCCATTGCAGCTATCAAGAGGGAAGATACCCCTAACGCACGATAGTTTGAGTGAATGTTGTCTTGCAATGGTGAGCTTTGGGCAACGTCAATTGGGAAGGCAACATCTGCAGGGACAACAGGAGTAAGACTGTTGTCAACACTTGAAACTTTATTTTTTCCTTCTGCTTCAGGAGCATCATCTTGAACAGCAGCTTCAACCCTGTTGTCTGGACAAGTACTGCTCGGATGTTCAGATTCTGGAAGGACTGCAGGATCTCGAACTGCTACATCTGTCCCTACCACCAACTCCAATTCCGGAAGCAATACATGATCATGGATGGCTACTTCAGTTTCTAATACAGACTCCAACTCAGGAAGCAATACAGGATCAGGGGTCAGCAGTACTTCAGTTTCTAGCACAAATTCTTGTTGGTCGAATTCTTTAACAGCTTCCCTGTATGCATCTTCCTCTATTTGAAATGCATCAACTTCAGCCTCCGTGTTCTTTTCCAACTCTTCATATACTTCAGTTTCTAACAAGAACTCTTGTTTGTCGAAGTTTGTATCAAAGTTATCCTCAGAATCATCTTCTTCATCACTTTCAGCTTCTGTATTCACTTCTCCCAACTCATCTACTTCAAGATCTTCCACAGTCTCAGAATGATTTATAACCTCCACGTTCTCTTCATATACTTCAGTTTCTAACAAGAACTCTTGTTGGTCGAAGTTTGTATCAAAGTTATCCCCAGAATCAGTTTCTTCATATGCTTCCTCCACTTGAAATGCATCAATTTCAGCTTCTGAATTCACTTCTTCCAACTCATCTACTTCAAGATCTTCCACAGTCTCAGAATGATTTATAACCTCCATGTTCTCTTTCAACTCATCTTTCAGAAAATATCCCTCCTGCCAAGTATCCTCCTTTTGCAAGTCGGAAAGGTTCATAAACTGCAACTGAACTAGTTTTCCTCCTCTTCCAAGCTTCGAGATAACAGATACTAAATCAGCTGAGAGATGATTAGCATGAATAGCCAGCCGGCCATAATTCGATTTAGCAGAAGCAGCAAGACTGGATTGATGATAAAAGCTACTAACATCGGATAAGCTCAAATCTGTAAGTACCACCTTGCCAAATGAAGGGGAGCGTGAAAGATAATAGATTGATGCGCATGATATTAAGAAAGTCAGCAACAAAGTGAAACGCATCAATCTGGAGAAAGCCCATGATTTCTTTTCATTTTTATTTTCTGAATTCTTATCTGAGAGTGCATCGGTGACAATGGTGCGGACACATTCATAAGCCTGAAGATCAACTTCATTCCCTTCTACTACAGTTACTTTATCTGCAGAAACACTATCCTTGGATTCTACCATATCCGCATCTTCATGTCCCCAAGCATGAGAACTGACTTCAGTTTCATTCAATCCAATTACCATGTCATGAGAACTGACTGGCTCCGATTCTCCTTCCGCCGAGTCTCCCCCTTCCTGAGACTCCTCTGTATCATCAGAATCCGAAATTGTTTCAGACAATATTTCTGCCATGAGGCTGTCCTCCAGCTTCCTGAAATCATCGGGCTCAAGCTCTTTTTCCCGATTCAAAAAGAGTTCAGTTCTAGGATTTGGTTTGTAATGAAGATATTTAGGCCGTGGAGACAAGTAATTGGTTCTGGGATCATATGGAGGCATGGACGGATCAGCATCTAGTGGCGCTATATAATTCGAAGGAGAGGAACAAGAAAGCTTGTCCTTCAAGCTTGATTGCAATTTCGGGCTACCAGACTCAGTTGTCACTAACCCAGATGAGGATTCATCCACATTATGAGAATCGGAAAGAGCAAAAGTCACTTTCTTTAATGACTTGGAACAAACTGCAGGATCTTCACAAACACCCTTATTTTCCTCTGAAACAGCAGCATCTGAAACCAAAGCATTTTCAGATTTCGGCTCCAAATCGTGCGAAACATTAGAAGAGAAAAAGATGGCTTTTCCATCAGACAATGAGATGGAGGTTCGAAGTGGGTCGTTCCTCTCAGTCAATACTTTCTTCCTGGGCGATGGACTGAACTTAAAAGTTGCGGAAATCGTTGGGGCCATGAAATTCTTACAATTTTTTGCTGGAGAATTCATTTTCTGAACTCTTAAAATGCTATCTTTCTCATCATTCTCCTTCTCTTCAGAATTTTTCAGACAAGCATCAGTAGTAGAACGTCTCCTAAAATCTGTAAAATCGCATCACACACAAAGCATCATTAAATAACCATCCAGAAAGAAAAAAAACCTGCAATTCCTAAATCGGAAACTTCAAGAAAAACATGAAATCCATTCGAGCAGAATCATGCAAACCTAAACCCAGAAGCCCAAGAAAATACAGAAACATACCGGCAGGACTATTAGCAGGGGTATTGGGGTCGAGTCTTCTGGAACTATTGAGCACGGGTGGTCTTGAAAAAACGTTATTACTCCCACTCCCACTACAGCTTCCGCGTGATGGGAGATTGTTTTCCGAAGCTCTTGTACTTTGGTTACAGGGTCTGGAAATAAGCGGTGATGTTGATCTGGCTGAATTAGCTGCCATTGAAGTGATGAAGAGGTCGATTACAGAGAAAGCAAATGAGAATGGAAATAATTGTAGAAAAAAATCTTGAAGACTATTTGATTGGGAAGATTGGGAATTCTGATTTTGATTTGAGACTGGAGAGGGAAGATGTAACGGCTAGATTACAAATTCAAATTGCTGGGAATAAATTTGACCGTTGCGATATGGTATGGGGTCGGTGACAAAAGGCAACAGCCGTTGGATTTACTTTTATCACTTTCGATGAGAAATTTATACGAAAAAATGATTTTCTAACTGAATTTTGAGATTAAAATTATTTTCGGACAGTTTCGTAAATCGATCTTTTATTTTATGTTAGGTTACAATAATTTTCTATTTTCTATTTTTTTTTCTTTACTAAACATGTTTTTATTATAAAAATCCTAAATTCCGATAAACTTAAATGTTAAACCATATTAAAAATAATAATTAATATTACGATAAATTCATCGTCAAAAAATTCCGCCCTTAAGCAGAATTTAGGATAACACTAAATTAAAAACATAATCTCTAAATCTTATAAATCATAAATACTAATTCTATTTAAAAAATGATAGTCAAAGTGGCTTAACACTAAAATTCTAAATTTAAATGATATAAAGGCTAAATGCTAACTCTAAACATTAAATCTTAAACTAAAACTATAAATACTTAACACTAAAAAATTCAATATTAAATCTTATTAAAAATGCTACTGAATATTACGACAACTTCGTTATCAAAAAATTAAAAATTTTAAAACTCTATAAGCTTAATATGTTGAATCCTATTTTAAAATTATAATTAATATTATGGTATCCTTAATAATAAACAATATTAAAAATAATGACACCGTCCACGAAAAAAATAAATCTAAATTCTATAAATCTTAAACCCTAAATATTATATATTCTAAATTAGATTATTGAAATAATCAATTAATTATAAATTAATTGAATTTAAATAATTCTGTAAAAGACCAGAATTTTCAGTACTTTAGGGTTATTCATTCTGTAATTTTAAAATATTGATTTCAGAATTGATTATGAATGTTGAGTTCAATGACTACAAATAATCTTTTGCATTTAAACTCATATCTTAAGAGTTTTAAAATTTGTGTTAGCCGCAAAATCGTAGTACTAGAGTCATGGAGGAGAAATTGCCTATTGATTGTGTTATGGAGACAAACCATCCTAATATTTGATTGCGTAAATTAAAATTGCACCAGTGTGTGCAACAATATATATTAGCTGCAGGGATGTGTGGAGCTTATCTCAGCGTAGATATGAAGAATGATCACCACTTTATTACTGTGTTGATTGAGAGGTGGCATCCGACAATCCACACATTCTGACTACCGTTTGGAGAGTGTTTGATCATCCTTCATGATGTTTTGATAATTTTGGAGATTCCTATTGATGGTATCTCCTTACTTGTGATTAATGCGGGAGCCATGACTTGGAAGAAGGTTGAGTCTCAAGAGTATTGTGGCAGTTGGCTTCACATGAACTTAGCTAATGATGCATTCTTTCAGTCCAGAGTTAAGCTATCCTTTATTGGAGAGTACCTAAGGACTTGGGAGATCAATGATAGGACCAACGAGGAGGATGTGCAGTGCTATGCCCGTGCTATTATGTCTATTATAGTCGGTGGTGTTTTATTATCGGATAATTTTGGTAGTAAAATTCATATGAGGTACTTCTGCTTCCTAAAAGACTTGGATAGCATCAGACATTATAGCTGGGGATCGCCGTGCTATGTAACCTCCATCATTATGTGTAAGGCTCAAATGGATTGTGCTAAACATATGGGTGGAGCGACGCATCTGATTCAGTTATGGGGTTATTCGAGGTTACCGACTATCGCCCCGCACCCTTAGCCCATACCGCTGGACAGGCATTTCGAGCAAAGAAATCCAAAGTTTTAAGAGGGCTACGGGACCAAAATGGTCAAGAGGATGATGAACGTTGACTGGGGGACTCATGTGATTAGGACGATCCGGATGCAGCTAGATGGTGTTCATGCCGATCAAGTTTGTATTTTGATGTTTTCATATCAAATTCAAAGTATGTTGCTCATATTTCATTTAATATTTCTAACCGTTCTTATTTTATGTGTACAAAGAAGATGTCTCACGTTCGCTCTGCCAACTGGTTATTGTTGGACTGCGACAATCTCATTTTTCTATTGACGATGGTCGAGTTCGCGCATGCCCGCTGGGTTCAACATCAATTTGGATATGCCCAACCCATTCCTGAGCCTGTCGACAAGGTCGACGAGACAGTGGTGCACGTTACGCGTACTAGCCTTGGTCGCACTCGGAGTGCTATCCTGAGAACATATACGCAGATGTGGAACAATCGGTTGTATCATGTTAGTGCAGATCCACCTCTAGCGGACGTGATGGGTATATGAGAGCCGGCGTATACAGGATGGTTTATATAGCATCATCGGCCATACTACAGTCCATTATTATCTATCCCAGATAGAGGAGTACCATATGATCACCATTCATTTATCGCTATGCTCGTAAAATAGTTTTCTTAACATATATTTGTATAGTATTATTTTATTCGATTTATTAACACATATTTATTCATTAATATTCACAGAGTCACCGGATACAGGAGATGTTAGATCACTGTGAGACTGTCCATCAGTGGAGGGAGGCAGCTTCCCAGTTCATAGCATGTGTGAATCGTCGGCTGGAAGGTACAGTAGTGCTTGCTGCACAACAGAATTACGAGTGGATCCCACTAAACACTCAAACACATGTACGGAGTCCGAGCTTCAATCTAGGCGATCGCAATACGCAGAGTTAGGGAAGCACATCATACGCACTCCCAAATGTTAGTTCCGACCAAATTCAGCGAATGTATGATGACTTCATGATGATAATCAGTGATATTTTGGTTCTTATATGGTACACCTTATTGTTATATTTTGGTACTTAATGCAATTATATTTTCTAAAAATCATTAATTATTTTGCCGAAATATTATAATATCCGGCACAAAGTAAATCCTGACTTTTCCTAAACCAGGCAAGTATCCCGTATGTGCCAAAGTCTGAATTTGCTAATTACAGTCATTAAAAAATAGCGACTAACTCCCAGCGAAGCCGGATAATGACATCTTAAAAAAAAATCGTTGATCATGTGCCATATAAAGAAAGTTGCCTATCATCTCACCTGGTGAATATTTTAATTTTGAAGAGATCTAATCTTTTTCGTTGGATTCAAATTTGACGGACAAGATTAAATCTTGAAATATAATTGACTATTAATCGGATTAAACTTTTTTTCCCCCTGTACTTACCTTTACTGCATTTCATAGGTTTAGAGTGGAAATTGGTTTTCCCCTTTGGCCCTAAATCTATATTCGGGTTACAATCAATCCTGCTTGATTCTCAACTCAAGCTCAAACCGAAGCAATGGAGTTCATCTTCCAACCGGATTCCCCACCTATCGGCGTCATCGCCGCCGCAAAAATTGCCGGTATTTCTCTGGCCACCAACCCATCTGCTGACGCCGGTTCGCCGCCAGCACTCGTCGTGGCGGGCGGGTAATTATAGGCCCTTTTCTTAGCTTGTATTGGCAAGATGAGATTATTGCTTCATTTCGTTTCTTAGCAATTAACTACTACTGATATTCACTATTTCATTCACTGTGCGGTGCACCACACAGTTTGCGATGGCGAATGGTATAATTTGATGTTTTCATTATGGGTAACGCTTCATATACCGAAATTTGCGTGTAGCAAATTCGGTATATTTTTTCGATCATTTGCCATCACCCAAAAAAAGTATAAGAACTGATTTGGAATGTCTGTGTCCAGAACTGGTTAAGGATTTTGTTTTGGAATCAGGAATGCTAACTAACGACGTCATTGTGCTGTGTACAACCACCGAAATCAAAATCAAAAATCCATTCCATAATTGATTATTTTGGAACTGGTCATGCGATCGGAAGTGACCAAAATATTTTGTGGCGGTACACCTAGCAGTTTTGTTTCAGCATTAATATGTGTGGTGGGGAAAATGGTAGGCTCAATCTTGAATGAGATAGAATTTGATCCTGGCAGACTTCTGAAATAGTGAATGATCAGAGAAACAGATATGCTCGACTAAGTTAGACTGGGGTATAACTTACTATTTAACTTATGGAGTTTATTGTTGGCTCGTCTTCGAGAAGGAACCGCATTTGAAATAGTGAATGATCGGAGAAACAGATATGCTCGACTAAGGTAGACTGGGGGTTAACTTACTATTTAGCTTATGGAGCGTATTGGTGTCTCGTCTTCGAGAAGGAACCACACAGACTCTGTCAAAAATTATCTGGGAGAAATACTTCATCAGATTAGACTCTATATAAATTTCAAAAACAATAACAAAAAGGTTACACCGTGTGTATATAATTTGTGGTCATTGAATACCTATGTGGAGAGAAAGGTAATTAATTTTTTAAGTGTTATTATGAGAGAACTAAATTCAATTTTTTCTGTGGCAATTCTATTTTCAGGCAGATTTTGCATGGAGCAGATGTGATTATGAAGCATATTGGTTCAATCGCTAGTGACCCATATTTGTACAATCGTGATGCTAATGAAGCGAAACAGGTGCCTTAGTGTAGTTTTTCTCGTTCCTAATGGATATCATATGTTTTTAGGTTATGGTTATCAGATCATACTGTTTTATTTTTTATTTTTTCTCTTTGCAGGTCATGTTTACTTGTTCTAGACTTCCATAGAATTTATTGCTATTTTTACTTTTTCAGATTGACGACTGGCTTGATTATGCCCCCGTCTTTGGCTCCGGACCTGAATTTGAGAAAGCATGTAGCTATGTGGATCAGTATTTACTGCATAGTACTTTTCTTGTCGGCAATAGCCTATCAATTGCTGATGTCGCAGTCTGGGGTGGCCTTGCTGGTAAAGTTTCAAGTTTTTTTTTTTTTTTTGTAATTGAACGTTCTGATCATTACTACATTCTTTCAATTTTTTTATCAACTTCCTATGGTGTTTTATTATGTTGAATACATGTCTGCTCGAGAAATTTATAGGCAGAAGCATGCTGTATTTAAACATATCCTGATTCCTCTGTCATATATATTCTCCTTTGCGTTGTTTGTTTCTACTTTATAGGAGCGGGCCAGAGATGGGAAAGTTTAAGAAAATCTAAGAAGTACCAAAACTTGGTCCGGTGGTTCAACTCAATA
>JAOYMZ010000010.1:104786-115388 GCA_025802335.1 Pinguicula primuliflora
ACCAATTTTGACAACGGGTAGTGGTGGGTATGGGTTGTGCACGGTTGTGCACAAAAGGGGCTGTGCAAAAGAGCCTGGTTCTATATATAATATATGAAGTTAATGTCTTTACTCTTTACCCACAACCTCTCGACGCTCACAAGTCACAGGCTCCTGCAACAAGTCGCGACCTCCTCCTTGCTTGAGCTGCCCTCCGTGCGACTGCAAACCCTTCGGCCTCCAATGTATGCTTTCGTTTCTCATCTCCAATGTATGCTTTCGTTTCACTTGGGCTACCTAAAAATCTTATGGACAAGTATCTTAACGACCCATGTGAGCCTGACGATTAGTTTTTTAATATCTTGGCATGGTGGAAGACGGATAAGCGTAAGTTTCCTGTATTGGTGAGGATTGCGCGAGATATATTGGCTATCCCGCTATCCACAGTATCATCATATTCAACTTTTAGTACTGGCGGGCGAGTGATAGATCCACATTGTAGTTCCTTGTTACCTTCTACAGTTGAGAGTTTGATATGTGCTCAAAATTGGATGATCTCCTCTTCTGGCATTGGAATTATTCAAGATTTTGCCGCACTATCTTTGAAAAATTATGAGGAGGATCCTGCTATGATCGCACTTGAGACATGTAACAATAATATCTCTGTTCAACTCACTTAAATATTAATATCTATTCAATATATTTATATTTGATTTTAATTGATTCAGGTATCCACGCAGATTCGGATCGTATTATCAAATCACTAAAATCACTTCAGTTTAAGTATTTAATTGAGATTCTCTTTTAGTTTTTGAGACATTATGGACAAGTATTTGAGATTATGACCTTATCTTTTGTTTTTGGAGACATTTTGAACATGTATTACACCACAAACATTCATATTCTTTCATTGATAAAAAAAGAAAAAAAATCTGGTGGGTAACCGAACTGACCGTTACTGACACCCGGCGATAGCGATAAGCAATTCTCCCTTACCAATCAAAATCGATCGATAAAGATAAGTAGTCGATCGGTAAATGACCAACACCCCTATTTTAGAGTCCAGTTACAGAGGGTCTACCAAAATACTGTTCAGAACAGTGCAGTAAACAAAACCAAAAATATTTTTAACGTAATAACAACTGCAAACCGTCATAAATAAATACTACTGAGTGCCGGTTCTGAGAGTAAAAAGGGAAAACTAAGTCCAATGCTTGGATTCAACTGCAGATCAGTAAAATCACGAAAGCTTTAAAAGCTATCCTACTCAAGCAACTCGGACACAGCAGACTTTTTGAATGCATTTGCTCGAGCCAACTGACCAGCCAATGCACCGTTTGGGAAAATGCCATCCGCCTTCATTCTGTCACTGAAACCGTATGCAGGGGCTTTGGCATTTATGTAGGCTTGAAGCAGTGAATGGTACTGACGGGTCCGTGACGTGTAACCCGCCTCTCTCATCATAATGAATATTTTTTCGGCATTGTGCACATCTCCTCTCTCTGCATACCTATCCATGATGTAGATGAAAGAAGAGAACAATGGCTTCCCTGTTCTCTGTTTCATGGCCTTTGCAAGAATAGAGTCAGCTTTCTCCACTTCTCCAGCACCAGCGTAAAGCTTCACAAGGGAGTCCCAAATGAGTGGCCCGATTGTGCAGCCACTGTCAGCCATTTTCTTCACGAGATCCTTACCTTTGGACAACATCTTGTTGTTTGCATAAACCTTTAATAGACCGCCATAGTGCATTGAAGAGGGCTTCTTCACCTGTTTCAACAATGTATCAAAGGCTGCCTCAGCATTTTCAAATTTCTTTAGTTGTCCCCATGCTTCGACGGCAGCCATGCATTCTTCAACTCGTGGAGGCTCACAGGCTTTCCATATTCTATCCACTTCATCTTCTCTTCCAAGAGAGGCATAAATGGGAAGCAAGATGCGGGAGACCCAGCGATTTTCCTTGATATCAACACCTTCCATCTCTTTTAATACCTTCACAGCCTTGTCTTTAAAACCTGCAGTAGCATAATGGCGTGCCACTAAAGCTTGAATTTGAGTATTATGCTCCAGGCCTTCACCCTTCATTGTTTCAACAATCTGCTCCATCCCAGCTATATCCTTAGCTTGCCCTTTCACATCGATCAAAATCTGGTAGGTAAAAACGGATGGCTGGATTTTTTCATTCTCCATCAGGAGAAGTACATCAGCAATTTTCTTCTTATCTGTCCTCTTGTATAGAAGTAACAACTGATTGCAAGAAAAGCATGTGATGGGGAATTTTAGATCTCGCATTTTGTTGAACACCTGCTCCGATTTCCTCACATTGGTCACAGAAACGCAATTGGCCAGCAGTGTGCGGTACACTAATTCAGATCTGAAGGACTCGGGAATACTCTTTATGTATTCCTCCGCCTTAAAAACACCACGCACTTTGGCAATTAAATCAACACGAGATGCGTAATTGGCCTCCGCAAATTCAATTTGTTTTTTAGATTCCAACCACTCTGACAGCTGAGGAAAAAATGTTCAAGTTAGTGACTACTAGATCATGTAAAAACACTGGCATCGAAGAACGACCCAGTACTACAAGTTGAAAACACATTACTAGCAAAGAATTATACTGAATAAAATAGCTCAAATAAATTCACAGAATCCTGATATCCTAAAATTAGGAAGACCCACGATGTATCATACCAGATACGGTCTCATTTTGAGACATAATTGACAGTGAAAAAAAATTCAAGCAGATCAATATCTGTATACTTGAATCTAAAAAAGAAAACCGCAGGCAAGGCAAAAGGGATCTGATAAAAGGGTCAGAATATGGACCAGTAAGGCCTTGACGAACATCCTTCGCCTACGAAGATGAAGCATGGTCAATGATGCATCCTCTTTTGTCACTTGATTCCCATCTTCTACCCATTTATCCATGACAGTACTCACCGCTGAGCTAGAAGAAGCCAGGATAATCTTAGTTATTGGCGAACGTGCCTTTGCCCTGACTGATTTTTTCTTTGCAACATCAGTACCGATATCATTAGTTTCCAATTCATTGAGTATATTCTCAGAAACATCATCTTCATCAGAAAGATTGGATTTAGAGGCCAACTCATCACTCTCATCTTCAGAAGTAGTTTCTAGCTCAGAAAAGCCGTCTTCCAAGTCCTCATCTTCCTCTCCACCGGTCTTAGCACCAACTTGTGTAGAAAAATAGTGCCCACATGACCTTGAAAAGGAGACGGAAGAGTAATAAAGTCTTGTAGACAACAATCCGGTAACTTTTTTTCCATTAGTTTCATCTAACTCAGCCCTGAAAGTTTCAAGGAATCTTCCAGTCTCTGATTTTCCATTGCAAATTCGAGCTGCCACTGAGCTTAGTCCTCGATTCCTGTAAAAGAACAAAAGGACATATCTCACAAACCAGCAGCTATGAAGAAACAAAGCAATTAAAAACAGAGATAGCTATATCCAAGGCCAACAACAAAGCTACCAGAAATGGTAAGAATGCCACAATACAGAAGTATAAAGCCAATTACAGCATGCAAAAAGAACTCATTAACAAATTAAAAACAACATGGCAAACGAACAAAGTGAAGGAGGAATAAGAAAAGAAATACCTTCATATATCAGCCACGCTAACAAAAAAAAAATCAGCCGAATAACTAATTATAAGCGTAGCCCGTGAAGTAAGCATATTTCTTCCTTCCCTTAGTTCATATTCCACAAAGAACCATCACTACACAGCTTTAAAAACTGAAGCAAAAGTACCCACAAAACATTCGATTCCGAAATGTTTTCCCACGATATTAATACAACAACCCAATTTCGCAAGACGGAATGCCAATCCAGCAAATGAAACAGAAACACGATTATTGCAACAAATAAGACCATTGCTGATAATTTTATAGAAACACATACAGTAAAACAAATCAAGCAAATTAAAACGCAATATGGAACACGACAAGCATCGTTGTGAAACAAGTATACATAGTTCCGAAGCTCGAGAGTTAAACACCTTAGGCGTACGGTGGCTTGGCGGAATGAGTACATTTTCTAAAGGTCCTAGGTCGGCGGAAGCAAGCAGAAGTGGGAGTGCAATCTGAGGAAGTGGGTTTTTTTCTGAAACCCTAAACCCTTTTCTCGCCCCGATGAAACTAAGAGATAGATTTTCCAATTTGGTCCCCTTTCTCTCCACTCTTTATGTCTTTGGTCCCTTCAATTATTTGACAAGAATTCGATAGATTAAATGATGAATAATGCTAAATAGAGAAATCTTCGTATACTCAGGTCTTGCGTGTTCAGTTCGTATTCAACTTTTTGTAGTACTATTTGTTTTCGAAATTGGTCGCACTATTGGAAAGATTATACATTGTAGATGAAAATACACATGCTTTGGTCCAGTTTCGATGACGTTATCACCGTTTAATTGAGGGTTATGAATCCCCTTGGGTTAAGTAGTCCTAAATAGGGTTTTAGAAATTTCCGGAAACTTCATCGCCGGAAACCGGACCAAAGCATGAGGATTTTCATCTACAATGTATAAGCTTTCCAATGGTGCGACCAATTTCGAAAACAGATGATGCTACGAAAAGTTGAGTACGAACTGAACACGCAAGACCTGAGTATACGAAGATTACCCATGCTAAATATATTTAATCCTTATACATTTAATAATGCTAAATATGCTTTTGTAAAAGCCCCACACCCGAAAATTAAAGAGTGCACTCTCTTCCTATAAATAGGGTCACTTCCCTATGTTTTTTTCCTTCACTAATCTTGACTCATTTTATGGGTTGTAAGTCAAGTATAAAAATAAAAAATATAGCTGGTTTAAAAAAATCAGCTATAAAATTTTTTTTACTTCAAGCAGCGAGGCACCGCCGCGACGGTCGGAGAAGTCGTCAAGGCACCCAAGGCACTGGGCAGCCTCTGGCCGCCTCATCTTCGCCTGATGCCCTCTCGTACACTTGTAAACATGCAATTCCTGTACAGTTGGCTCGTCCGGCCTAGATTAGGGTGAACGACAAGTTGGTTTGTCGCTGATCAATCTAAGACTTGTAAATACGCAATTCCTGTACAGTTGGTTCATCGCTGATCAATCTTACCTGATCTTCCTGACTTGAGAGTTTGAGGAGAACTTCTCCTCCTTCAAGTGTTACCGCTTTATTCCCATGGTTGGTGCGTTCCTCCAGTATTTTCTCAACCGTTGTGATGTCCATCTTTGATGAGGGAGATCCTATCAAACACTGTTCTAGCCAGGAGTATTTATTAGGAGAAGGGGTATACTTAATTATACCCTCTTCCTTAGAGATTGCCTGTTATTAAACTCCAGTAAGTGTTCCCTGTTCTGCTACTGATTAAATTGGAAATATGCTCTAGACGGTGAAGTTACAGATTGGTCTCTAGAGCGCTTTACCTCACCCGATTGCCGAGCAATGTTCGTGTAAAGCTTACAAGTACCAACTCTATTCTCGTTTAGCCTTCGTATCAAATCCTGCATATTTGTTTATTTATCAAATCTGATGTTCGTACCTTTTGCCTTGATAGACCATGCTAGGTAGTGTATGAATGTCCCGCAGCGTGTCATACTATCCGAAGTAATTCCACAGATCTTTCAGCTACCAAGCCAGTGAGAAATTTGCAATATACAGGGAGGCTGTATTTGCTCTAAGGTGCTCGATGAAGGGTGAGAGCTTCCTGCTCGACTTGTTCTATTCCCTTGTCCTGAGACGTCCAGCTGTGACCTAACATTTTCATCTGTAGGTGCTTGTGCAGATTGGGAGTTTGACTGGGGAGCCGACACCGATGGCAGGTCCCGCGTCAGAGTGGCGGCCATACGGTCCTTCACCGTGCGAGAGGGATTTTTTTCCAGATGTTTCTAGTTCCGCGGAGCAGTTCTCCGTTTGCAGTATACGAATGGTGGGTAACTTCATTTCAATTCTACATTGAAGAGGTTCTTCATGAACCAAGCAGAGAGGAGAAAAGGTGAGAGAGAGAGAGACTTAGTTTCGACCAATTAGTATGTAACACGTAGGACACGTTTTGCATATTTGGAAAGGTGCGTTATTTGGCAAGGAACCAACCAATAGGGATCGCGCGTGCACATGAAGTGCAGACCACTATCAAAAAATATTATTGTCGTTCTGCTTGTTTTTGTGAGGGCTCAAATGTCGTTTACTAAACTCCGTTAAGCCCTAAAATTTAAAAATAAGTGACCCAAGCATATTTCTTCCTTCCCTTTGTTCATATTCCACAAAAAACCATCACTACACAACTTTAAAAACTGAATGCTATGGTGACGAATGGTCTCAAATTCTAATTTGAAACGTTATATCAAAATTCAACGGTTGAGATCAAATGACTCATTTAACATTTACTTAAAAACACTTTTCATCTGAATCGTTGAATTTTGATCGAACGGTCCAAATTAAAATTCGGGACCATTGGACATCATAACATTCAAAAGGTGAACAAAATTTTCTCTCCCGATGAAACTAAGAGATGATTGTGCAATTTAGTCCCCTCTCCCTCCACTCTTTTGTCTTTGGTCCCTTCAATTATTTCACAAGGAATCGAAAGATTAAATCGTGGGCTTTTCTGTATTTGGGCCAAAAACAACCAAAGAAGCCCCTTCTTTTATATGATCTCATCCCAAAAATACCTCAGATTTCACTCGATTACGAGTTACGACACACCGAATTCCCGATCCGTTAGCTTTTTCGAAGGCCGAAGATAAAAGTGAACCCTAGAGGGGAGGGGAGCAAGCGGTTCTTCACTCTTCCAATCGGAGACCAAAACGATAGGTTAATCCTTAAATTAGACCGACTTATTATGTTTTGTCGTGTTTAAATGGAACCTCTACACGAGATTATGGTTACTCTGCTATTTATGTTTATGTACGTTTTTGTTTGATATGACCGTATTTTTTTACTTTTGTTTTCAATCCTGAATTGGGTATTTTTCTTAATTTTTATTGTTTTGTTCGTCGGGGATTGCCTCAGGTGGCATGGATTCAAATGCGCCAGAGGAGTTGGATTCTAGGGCGGAGTTTCGGAAGCCTTCGAATGATTCAACTAATAGGAAGTACAGACGCAGATCTCCTGTGGGGGGATCATCGTCTTCATCTGATGGTTAGTTTTTATCGTTTCCTTAGTTCTGCATTTGTTCCTTTTGTAACTGAGTGATTGGTTGAAAACAAATGGCGTCCAAATTCTTCTGTTGTACGCAATATGTGATTTCTGTATTTTAGCTTTACCGTCCTTTATGTACATCTTTCAAAAGTTCAGTAAAATGTTGAATCGTTGATAAACCAAGGATATCTGTTATAGTTGGTAGTTGGTACATGATTCATGCTGCACCCTCCTGCTCAGGTTACCTTCTCTTTGACTCTTTCTAATATCTATTGTGGTTGATTCACAGGTTATAAACTTGGATGAGATTTTGTTAATGTTTGAAGTTTGAACGTTATAGTATTTGATTCACTTTGACTGCTTTATTTTTTATGCTCTGACCTCCTAAGTTCAACAATGAGTTTTAGTACTTTTGCTTCCATTTCTTTGTGTTGATTGTAATTAACCGTTTTTTACTCCTATAGCTTGTTTAAATGTATTCAGGGAGTCAAGAACGGAGGCACAGACGGAGTCCAGACCTTTCCAGGGTTACATCTAATGTTAATGTTACTGATGACAAACAGCGGAAGGATAATAGTAGGAATCAGTACTGTCGCAGTGGTGAATCATATAAGTATACAGATGGGAACTCATCTAGAAATTATCATAGGCAAGATGACCACAACAGACGTGATAGGAATGCTGATGAATATGATCGGGGTTATTCCAAGTCATCCTATCGTTCCGGGAGGGACACACATGATGATTTGAATTACCCAGGAGGTGATAAAGAGCGCCTCAGAGATTATTCCCGTTCAAGAACTGATGCTGTAGGGCATTTAGGTAAGGATAGGGACTCATATAACATAGCTGGATCTGGTAGGAGGCCGTATAACATGGAGGAGAGGAATAGGAACAGAGACAGGGATAGACATAGAGAGGCTAGAGGCGAGCGCTATGTAAAGACAGATCACAAAAGAATTTACAAAGATAATGAAAGTGATCCCGCGCCTGCTCATGGTCATAAGATGTCAAGGAATGAACAATATGAGATTTCTCAAACGGAAAATTCTGATCATCAGAAGAAAGAAGTTCCATGGAGAGATGCCAAGGAGCTGGGTTCTGAGAGGTACGGAAATGAAGAGAAGAGGATACATGACAACCGCGCTGCAAACAAGGAACAAGATAATACGGCATTAAAGGGAACTCCTGATGCTATGCCAGTCACAGTTCAAGATCCTGTGGCTAAAAAGTCGAAATTTTCTCACCTGGAGAGCACAGGTCCTGGGACAACTGCTATACTTCATTATTTCATTCTTTACTTTTTTTTCATTATTCTGCTAACAGGCCTAATCTTCCGATCTGGAAAACAGGTACTTCGGAGCAGGCTTATGTGACCGACTCAGATATCGATGCTGCAAAACTAGCTGCAATGAAAGCTGCCGAGTTAGGTAGGTTTATATATATCTTGCTCCTTGTCTTTTGAAGACATTTGTATTTCTGTTGGATGTTATGCAATTGCTGAAACCTTTTTTTATGTTTACGAATAATTCACTGTCAAAATAACATTTCCCTGTATAGTTTTCTTTCCTTTTATGAGCCCAAATTTAACAGCAAAACCATATAATAAAGTGTGGTGTTATTTAAGCTCTTTTGGGATCCTTTATATACTAATGACTAGTTGGCCTCCTGGAAATTTGATTGTATTTTGAATGGAATAACAGTTAACAAGAATTTGGTTGGGACTGGTTACATGTCCGCTGATCAAAAGAAGAAGCTCCTGTGGGGCAACAAGAAGAGCACTGCTACTGATGAGGTATTAAAAATCGTCTCTTCTTTGTGGAGCTAGGGTGAATGCATTATCTTTGACTAGTAGAACAAATTATGAACTGGTAACATCATCAGCCATGTGTATCTTCTAGCTTGAACAAATTATGAATTGGTTGCATCATCAGCCATGTGTTTCTAGATTGTCACGGCTTCCCATCTTATGTATTCTCTTGGCTTTTCTCTGGATTCTTTATTCAATGCTCCACATAGTCCGCTAATCGATGGGACACGCCGACATTTGGTGATCGTGAACGACAAGAAAAGTTCAACAAGCTCATGGTAATTGCTTACCTGCTATTGCTTTGCTTTTTAATTTCAACAGCACGATCAAATAAATATATACCATTCACCATCCTCCAACTAACACTCTTTTAGAGTCTGAGGTTGCATTGGTGGCCAATTGTAGGGCGTGAAGGGCGATGCAAAAGTGGAGCTGAAGTCGGAAAGCCCAGACGTCGAGAAGCAGCGGGAACATCTTCAGATGGAACTGGAAAAGCAATATACTGCTGGATTGCGACGGCGAGATGGTCGAACAGTTGGACTTGGCCTGTAAAGCATAATATAAGGTTCCGCCTTGTTTGTAATGTAGTTTTATCTCACATGAAGAACCTGTTATGTAATGCCCTAATACTGCGTCGCGCGAGGATCACGCTCTTTTGTCCTGAATGGTATAATTCTCAAACGCGTGATGCCATTTGTGGCTAGTACTCCAATTTATTTCTTATGTTCTGTTGGGATCAATTTACCTTTCAATTGCTTCGGAGTGGTTGGGTGGGTTTAACATCAGTATTTGATAAAGCGGTAGTCGGTATCTGGGTGGTCAGTGTCCGCCTAGCATCTAGACGCGCCGTGTGTCTGCTTAGGTGCCTCTTATTGGGTGATTAGGCGACATTCGGCCAAGACGGAGAGCAATCATCTAATGCCCAGTTGGCACTTAGGCGGGTTAGGTGACTGCTTTCTTCAACAGACTTTAGATAGAACGGGAAGAGATTAGACAAATTGAGGATATATAAGTGTAAGGGGCCGTTTATTTGATAGATCCTACGTTGCATTAATTTATTATTATAGTACTTTGATATTGAAGCTGCAGAGAATTAATGTATGTAAATGTATATTGGAGCACAAAAGTTGAAAATTGGTGACGGAAAGCAATCCTAAAACCCGAAGAGAATGACTGACCTGTTTTGCAATCCACAGGTACGGCGCCAAAATGCTTGCAAAGGAACCAAAATTGAAGAATCCAGCAAGAGGGTAATAAAATTGAGACAATGAGTTTGAGGGGAAGACCAAAAACCTTCTCGACTTGACTGGCAAAATTCTAAATTTTAGATGATGAATGACCAAAAACCTTCTCGACTTGACTGGCAAAATTCAAAATTATACCTTGCCCCTGCTAGAGTCTTTCCCGAAGGCTCGCATTGCGTGGGAAGTTCGAAGCCTCAAGTTAGGCTGTGTTTGGGAGAGCTTATGCTTTTGCCCAAGGACTTTTGCAGAAAGATTTTTGAATGTGCAAGAATAATTATATCACATTTAAACTTCGAATTAATTTCAAAATTGCCACTGAGAAAAAGCATTCAAAAGCTACTGCCACCTAACTTATGACTTTTAATTTTTTTCTGACTTTTTTGTAGATAAGCCAAAGCAAAAGCTGATTTACCAAACACTGCAAAAACAGCTTATGCTGTGG
>JAOYMZ010000010.1:115488-136864 GCA_025802335.1 Pinguicula primuliflora
TTCAACCTTGTTATGTTCTACCTATCTTATTATGTAATTGGGCAAACTGAAGTTTTCATTTATGCACTTGAAGAAACCCAATCAATTGATGACCCTCAACATACCTCCGCGAATTTCTTGGAAGAAAGAGACGGCGAGTTACTCCATCGACGATGCCTGACGAAGCTTATATTGGTGGAGCGACGAATCGCACTGCTCACCAAATTTGGCGACGATGGGTTTGGCGGAATTTGGGTTCGTTCAGTTCTGCTTGATTGTTGAAAGTCTGCGAGATGAGGGATGCAGTATGCGGGATCGTGGACGGTTTGCAGACGGAGAAAACCTTGTGCATGAACTGTCGTTAAATTCTTCACTCAAGTGGCAGATTAATAATAAAAAAAAAAAGTGGCAGATTAATCTCAACTGCTCGATCTAAAATTGGTGACGGAGATTAAAACCGAGTAAACAAGGATCATAATTGATTAAATAAAGGCTGAGTAGATGAAGGGACTTGTATATTTAATATTTATATATATATATATGGAGGGCAATCTTCATGTGTACAATCTTCGCGTGTACAACTCGTGTACAATTTATGTGTGACACCATCCGTTTTCGAAATTGGTCATACCATTGGAAAGCTTATACATTGTAGATGAAAATCCTCATGCTTTGATCCGGTTTTCGACGACAAATGGACTACTTAACCCAAGGGAAAAATATGAAACTAAATTAAACGGTGATAAAGTCGTCGAAACCGGACCAAAGTATGAGAATTTTCATCTACAATGTATAAGCATTTCAATTGTGCGACCAATTTCAAAAACGGATGATGCACACACAAATTATACACGAATTGTACACACAAAGATCGTACATATCAACATTTTCCTACGTATGGAAGTTCATTAATGGCGTTCATGAGACTCCACTAGTATTTTAGTAAGATTTCACTTTTATTCGAAAAAAAATATTTAACAATTTGCCTCGGGAGAAATGGGTAATCGTGCATGGGTTATTTGATTCAGTCCTGCTGTGGAGAAAAGGCAGAAACCAGAAAGCGTATGAACGTTCAGCCGCTTTTTTATCGCCGTTCCGCTGCTTGGCCTCACGTATATTTATTCGCTTTCTTGCTCTTCTATTAACCTTTTCTGATCTCTCCATAACTGCCCAACCCCATCCCTCTGTCTTCCCCCCTAAACAAACACAGAATAGCTCCCTATATTTTATGTTTTTGTTTTTACTTTTCTTCTGTGTTGTGTGTGTGTGTGGTGCGAAAAAACAAATGTGCTTCGATTTGTGAAAAGCCCATGGTAAAATGACCCATCTTTCATGGATTTGTCCTCCTATTCTTGGAACCAGTATTTCTCTCTTCTCTCCATATGCGTATATGTACGTAGGGCCTCTATCTCTCATTTATGTTCGTGTGTGGGGTTGAATATATTTGTCTTTCAGGTTGAGTGATTGTGGGCTTTGATGCTAAATGTGGGCGGAGTTTCTCTGTATTATTGAAGACAAACATCTACCATGGATGCTTCTGCTCTAGAGGGTACAGAATTGCTGATCTATTTTGTTATTTACCTTCGGACTTTCGAGATATTATTATAAAGATTCCATCTTGTTGATATTTGTGATGTATTGGGTTGTTTTTTCATTGCCTTCATGGGAAAAGGAATAGAGTTCTATGCGGGATTCTGTGATTTTGTACTCGATCTGCTTGATGGCTTGATTTAATGTGTAATTTACTGTGTGTTGATTTTATGTGGGATTTTCTTCGGTCTCTGGATGAAATGGGTATCAATTACCATACAGACGAAGACACTCATGCTTACTCACACAAACACGCATATTCCTCATGGTTATCTTTTTCTATTTTTGCTTGCTCTCTTTTATGGTGAAAAATATGCTTCGGAATTTAACCTTTTCAGTATTGCTTTCTTGCGTTTGAAAAGATGCTTATGAAGAAGTACGATTTCCATTAGGAGCCATCTGGGCAGGGCTGTCATTTTCTTCTTGTTGCGTGTCTTCTTTAACTTTGAAAATATGGTTGGCTTGGCTATGGTTCTTGAATAAAAATTTCTGAAACTTGGTGATTTGACTTTACTGAGACCATCTATACCTGTATTGATTTGTTCATCATTAAGGGAAAAGATTCTCTGGGATTTGTTCTTCTCAGAATTTTGTCAGGGATCATTTGGCGCTAAAGAGTATCTTCTGTAGCTAGGCATTTCCACTGTTCATTTGCATAGAATCATATTTATTTCTGTATCATTCTTCCGTTTCAACTGAAGATTTGTTACGGGCTCTTTTCTTATGTGAGAAAGACTGTTGGATTGGTATCATCTATTGTTGCATCAATTTAATCCAACGGTCCAGATTCTCGGTGTGAACCATAATCATTAGAATGTCTGAAGAGAAGATTTCACTTTCTTATGTAAGCGTACGAGTTTAAGCCTCTTACGACTGTTTCTACTTTCTGGTGGCAGAATTAGTATATGATCCATTGAAGTGTAGTAAGTTGAATATGGAGCAAAGGAGAGAACTAGTCTATGAAATGTCAAAGTGGTCAGATGACGCAACTGAAATGCTGAGTGCTTGGAGCCGCCACGAGATCTTACAAATCCTCTGTGCAGAACTTGGTAAAGGGAGGAAGTACACTGGCTTAACAAAGTCGAAAATGATAGAGCTTCTTCTCAAAATCGTCAGAGAAAAGAAATTGCTAGAGAAGCGAACTCCAAGTGTTTCTGAAGAACAGGTCACAACAGAAAATGGTGAGGCAACTCCAAAAAGGCAAAGGAAATTGGACCATCTTACTTCTCCAGCTATAGATTCAGACAATGTTGTATATTGCCAGAATTCTGCCTGCAGGGCTATAATAAACCGTGGCCATGCATTCTGCCAAAGGTGTTCCTGCTTTATTTGTCGCCAGTACGATGATAACAAGGACCCCAGCCTCTGGTTAATTTGTGATTCCGAGCCTCCCTTCCAGGGTGTATCATGCGGGATGTCTTTCCACCTTGAATGCGCCTTAAGGCACGAAAATTCTGGCATGAAAAAGGATAGGCAAGAACATGGAGTGGATGGGCACTTCTCTTGTGTTTCTTGTGGAAAAGCAAATGATCTGCTCTGGTAAATGTTTGGTCTTGCTTTATATAGACTTATTCTTTTTCTTGTACATGTTATTGTAGTGAAATTCTCAGGTGTACAGCCTTACATGTACCGCTTATGTACAGTCACAATCTCAGACATCAGATTAGTGTGTGTTTGTGTGTGTTTGTGTGTGTTTGAGCGACGTGGATGGATGAGATTGTGGTTGTACACAGGCTGTACATATAAGGTTGTACACCTGAACAAATCTCTGTTATTGTAATTCTAAGTTAACATTAGAATGAAAAACATAATGCAGCGCATGGAGAAAGCAACTGGTTGTAGCAAGGGATACTAGGCGAGTGGACATTTTATGCTATAGGCTCTCATTGGCTCGAAAGATTCTCTCTGGTACTGAACTTTACCAAGATATCCATGGAGTCATTGAAGAAGCAGTGAAAAAGCTCGAAGAAGAAGTTGGTCCTCTTACTGGTCTACCTGTAAAGAGAGCTAGAGGTATAGTTAACAGGCTTGCATTAGGTGCGGAGATTCAGAAACTTTGCGCCGCTGCCGTGAAGTCTATTGACTTGATGCTTTCAGGAAGAGGGTCTGATATGCCTTTTGGTATGCTCTCTTTCTCGGTTTGTTTTTGTGACTTGTGAGAAATGATCCCACCCCGTTCACTGTACAATCAGGGCTTGAAACCTGAAAGGAACCAGAAATCAGGTCATAATTAGAATTCGGTACATAACTTATTTATTCAGCATGTTCGGCACTGTAAGTTTTCTCATTCAAGGTGTGAACAATTATTGTCCATCTCACTGATTCACAGTGATCTTACTTTACAGATGTCAACACATTGACCTCGGAAATTGTCAGGTTTGAGGATATTTCTGCTTCATCACTTACTGTAGTGTTGAACCGTGATGATGGAAATAAGGAAAATGCTTCTGGCCATCTGTTGTGGCATCGACAAGCTGATGATGCAGACTATCCTTCTGAACCCACTGGGAGATTGTTTGCGTTGAGTACTACCTTTCAGCTTTCTGGTCTATGCCCTGCAACCCGATATTTTGTCAAGGTGATTGCCCTGGACGACGATTGGGAGATTGAATCGAAGTTCAGAACGCGAAAAAATGAAGATGCAGTGCAGAATCTTCACCCAAAGGATATGGATTTGGACATTGTTGGAAGTCCAGCTACTAACTGTAGCACCCTCTCTAATCCTTCCCTAGAAGATGATACAAATAATTCACCTCCCAGTGATCTTTGCTCTAATCCATTGATAGAAGATGGATTGAAAATCACACCCTGCAAAATGGAGAACATTAATGCCTTGAACGGAAAAAGAATTAACGTGAAGTGTGTGGACTTCATTCCGAAATGGGAAGAAGAGCCGCAGTCCGGTAGTTCATCCAAGAAATCGAAGGGAGTGAGGGTAGACGATGATGGATGCACTGGCATTGGCATTGACAACAAAGATTTTGAGTACTTTGTGAAGGTGATGAGATGTCTGGAGTGTGATGGCCATATAGAAACGAGTTTCAGACAGAAATTCTTGACCTGGTACAGCATGAGGGCAACTCCTCGCGAGGTAAAAGTTGTTAAAGTATTCGTAGACATGTTCAGTGAAGATCCTGATTCTCTCGCCGGACAGCTGATCCACACTTTTACTGATCTTATATCTAACAAGAGATGCTCCACAGTAGTACCCTCGGGATTCTGCTCCAAGCTTTGGCACTGAGATATTATTCTAAGTAGTGTTCTGGAATGCGGTGTACGAGACGGTCAGGACTCAATCCCTTAAACGGGTGCTTAGGGGGGCAGCCTCAGTAGGATCTGATATTGCAAGTTTCGGACTTGCTTTTATTCATTCAATTTTTAGGTTATTGGTGAATTTTATTCTTCTTCAGAAATCAGAATAGTACTTGTGTTATTCAAAGTTGATACTTGAAGTTCAACAGGGTTTTTACACCTTTTGATGGGCATCTAGAATTCCAGTTTTTTTCAGAGTACAGCAAAATCTTATACAAAAACCCAAATCCCTTCTAAGATTATCATCACAAAATAGATAGGCTATCATCACCTGTGCTTTCATCCAAACATCATTCTTATGGTCGAGACCAAGTGTGTTGTTGGCTCAAGGTATTCTGGCGTGAACACGAGGGATTCCTGGGTTTTCATATCACTGAACACCGTGAAACTTATTCAAAGCAGGGCATTTGTAATAGAAAACAATTGGATGACGAACATGGAACATAATGGATTCCGTGGACGCTGCCGAAGTCAGGTTCTGAATGAGGGCAATGCAACATGATTGATAAGATATCTCCTGGAAAACACTACACTCGGTACCTCCTCTCGCTGTTCCACAGACACCAGCACTGTAGACATGTGATTCAGCAGATCCACTCTCACTTTCTGGTGGTCAGCAACAGCACTGAAGATATCGGTACACTCACGCTCTGGAATTCCATTCTTAAGCACTATTCACTCGATATATTCCCGCAAGAAGCGGTATTTTTATTCAAATTTCTGAAAAGACGATATAATCATATGCCCTTTGATAGCTTTACGTACTCTTATCTCATTAAAGCATGTGCTAATATGAAGCAGAATGGAGTAGGAAGTCAATTTCATTGTTTATGTGCTAAGGTGGGTTTCGATCAGCATGTTTATGTGCAGACTGCACTGGTGAATATGTATATAGAGTGTGGGTGTTTGTTTGAGGCAAGAATAGTGTTCGATAAAATGCCTAAGAAAAACTTGGTGTCCTGGAATGTTGTGATAACGGGGTTCGTCAAGTGGGGAATGATTGGATTTGCAAGGGATGTTTTCGATGTGATGCCGGATAAAAATGTTATTTCATGGACAGGACTCATTGATGGGTATACACGCCTCAAGCGGTTTAACGAAGCTTTGTCGTTGTTTAGGAAAATGGCAGTAGATGAAAGGATTAAACCAACAGAAGTTACTCTGTTGGCGATTTTTCCAGCAATTTGGAATGTTGGGCTTCTCGACCTTTGCCAAGTGCTACATGCTCACACAGAGAAATGTGGTTTTAATATATTAGATGTACGTGTTATGAACTGCCTTATTGATGCATATGCAAAATGTGGAAGCATAAAAAGTGCTGCGAAAGTTTTCGAGGACATAACTGTTTCAAGGAGGAACATAGTTTCATGGACATCCATCATATCTGGTTATGCAATGCATGGAATGGCTACAGAAGCTTCGAGCTGTTACAGCAGAATGGAAGATGAAGGTATGAAGCCCAACAGAATTACCTTTCTAACCGTGCTTAATGCTTGTAGCCATGGTGGTTTGGTGGACAAGGGTCTTGAGTTTTATCAGAAGATGGTGGATGACAATGCAATTTCACCTGATATAAAACTTTATGGATCTTTAATAGATATGTTGGGAAGGGCAGGAAGATTAGAAGAAGCAGAGAGGGTTGCTCTCGGCATACCTCAAGACATAATTAATGTTATTATCTGGAGGACTCTTTTAGGTGCTTGCAGTTTTCATGGTAATGTTGAGATAGGGGAGAGAGTGACAAGGAAGATCATGGAGATGGAGAGCACATATGGAGGCGACTATGTTCTTCTGTCAAATATCTTTTCTTCTGCTGGTAGATATGCAGATTCTGAGAGAGTGAGGAGTAAAATGGATGAGAAGTATGCTTCCAAAGTTCCTGGTTATACGTTAGTTTAACTGCAATCATAGGTGCTAATCTTCAGTTTGTTTCCCATATGGTGTGAAGAATTTTTTTTCACATGCTGAATGTATGCTGAATGTATCGTGCCGAACGAAAATCTTACTGTAGCAAAAAGTATTTTTAGCCGTCGGATCATGTCAACGACGACTGCGATCAATTCACTTAGGTGTATTGGATTCAGGTCACGCGGGGTATGGGTATGCCCCACGCGATCAGTACACTTAATCATTTTCCATGTCATCGAAAACTTTCACAGCACTTTCAGCAAGATCAAAATTGAGCTTGATCATTTTTCATGGATAAATCCTCAAGCTAGTAGAGAGAGAGACTGACCTTGGTTCAAGTAGGATAAGAAGACAGAGACATGTTTCTTGTACATTAGGCCAGAATAGACTCTATCCTTGTTAATTCTACAATATGGGATTATTTGAGATTAAAGATTAATCAACTCGTTCGCTATATAAATAACTATATGGATTGACTAGGATCGTGAAATTATAGGATAAGTCAATTATTGTTCGATATTCATGTTTGTAGCGGAATAACATTGACACATAATAAATCGTGTAAATTTACATTAATGCCCCTCTTTTATGTTCATCATTCAAAGAACCCAAAAGGCATAACTCTCATTGCATAGTAAATCAAAAAATGATTGACAGAGTTTGATAAGCAAAATACTGAAACAAAGGAATGAAGAAACGAAAACTATCTCTGGTTGAGACTTCCAAACTCCTGAGACTCTTCTCCCTCCCGAGCCTGTGAAGAAGAAAGTCATAAAATTCCATGAAAATCAGCAGAATAAAGAAGCACTCCCTTGATTTGTTCGGGGTTCAGTTTTTGGTAAAAACAAGGCAGGGTCATGCAAACTGGAACAGTTTGAATGCTATGCAGCTTAAGTGTGATTGTTCTCGTGTTCATTTGATTTCACCGTTAATATCTACACAGTGATGATATGAAGATGAATTTTTCGGAACGAAATACAGACCAAACAAGCAGATGATAAATCTGTAAACATATCAGATACCAGAGAGACTTACCCAAAAAAAATCTGATACCAGAGAGAAACGAGATGCAATTTTGAATTGCTTGAATCCTCTTCATCCACGCCCCAAACCGAAAACCGGGTAAAATAGCACCGGAATAAACGAATCACAAGAGTAATTGGCCGTTCAGTATGGATAGAAGAGAATAAACGAAACATATTAACAACAAAACAGAGTTATATTTTCAATAACGAAAGTGTTTCTAATTGAAGTATGATGAACAATACAATAATCCTATGGAGTATAGTTGTTTTTTATGGAGTATAGTTGTTTTTTATGGAGTCTAGCTAGAAATATGATCATGGCAATTTCTTGTCTGTCTTGTTTTATAAACTCTTCTCTGCTTTTTTTCCCCAAACAATTCAACAATGGTTACAGACGGCTCACTCAACAGGATACAAATATCCAACCTTACCGTCAATCAAACTTTTAGAATTACTCAACCTAAATCTCGTGGTATAAAATAGCAAATCGCAGTAATAAAACGAACCCTTTACCAGAGTACAGAGGATCATACATACATAATTAAATATCAGCATTTCATAAAAGGGATGTTGAGAGGAATGAGATCGTGAAGCTGACGAAAGTTACAAAGTCATGGGACTTCACGCGTTCATTCTGTTTCAAGAAATTCCCTTCAGCACAAGCTATGGGAAGTCACCAAAACGCACATAGGAACGAGAGGTTGGAGGAGAAGAGACTCTTATCCGGGATCCGATTGGATATTGAAAACGGGATGGCATAATTTTGTATTTTTGTTAAAAAGAAGAAGAGTAACAGGTAATTTGTAAGTGATTATTGAGTAATCCCACGTAATTAAGGATTAGAGATGGCTCGTAGGATTCAATCATTCGATCCGAAAAAAATTATGTTTGATACTGAACATATGATTAAAATAAATTAATTTAATAATCATAAATTTATCACCAATTTATCTTACTATCCAGCCCACTATCTTTTTATGAAGGGGCATCCTTTTTTTGTCATTGGAATGCCTGCCCTTATGCAGAATGGATGTTGTGCTATTTTTTCGGTATGGACAAATTCTATTAGTTAACGAAAGGACCTCTGTTCGAGAGTTTGACCATTTTGGCCGCCTAGGTGCCGTCTAAGAGATAAAAAATGTCAAGCCGCCTCGAATTTACCCTGGGTGGGTGACTGGACGCTCAGGGACAATATGCCTAAAATATAGTATATATAAATAAAATAAAATAAATTTGCTGACGGCCGTACGCCGCCTAGACAGCCGTCCTGACCGCCATAGACCGCCAAGGAGGCTCATAGACAGCCAGGAAACACCCAACGTAAGGACTATACATTCAAGCATGTAAAGATAACGTCTTCCCCATAGCATACTAGTAAAGAATCAGTCTACAATGAAGAATCAAAACGCTGGATACAATAGTCACACAACAAAAGAAACATATATCATAAGTTCGTCTACAAATGATGGCACAAGTTGAAAACTTGATGCTTGCATAACACAGTGGTCAGAAGAATAAGTCAGCTTCACAAGAGACCACAAAGAAATTTCACTGATGTGTACCCCTATCTATCCTGCAATCTTCTCTAAGCTGTCGCACTTGATCTTCATTTGCTAACACAGAATGCACTTCAATCTGAAGAAAACACACCGCCGATCCATATTTAGTTGTATAATCTTGTTCCATGTATACATCATTAGTAGGGGGATCTGCTTAAGAATTTCATAAAGCACATGCCATTCAACTGAATAGAGTTGCATTATAGGGGACTAAACCAATCAACATACTTCGGAAGCTAACGTTGCATAAATAACATACACATATTTAAAAGGGCGATGACTGTTCTAGTCTGGAGGTACCTTTATTATGGGAATGATTGATCATGAAAACACAATTTAGTAAACTTACTATTGAGTTCAATGTCAAATGACTGATTACATAGATGCCAGGAAGCATAATTTAGGTGGTCACGGGGAAAAGATCGATACATTCTCTCTACCATGATACCCTCAACGGAAGAAGCCTTAACAAGCAACAAAGCAGGATCATGAAGATGGAATTCAACATTTTGCCATGGCCAGACTTCTTAGTCTAAATGCAACCAAAAACTAATATATTAGGTAGTTATTCATACTTTACTCATAGCATAATGAGAATGACCAATCAAATCAATGAACATTTCAACACATAAGCATCAGAACTGACCATCACAGTTTTGAGAGGACTAAACACAATTGGTGGTCTTAGTTGCGTTCGAGAGGAAGGATTCCAACTGTGTACACGAAACATGATTGGGAGATCAATCCAAATAGATGCATTGATTTCGGGTGGAGAAACAGATGTACAAATACGTAGCATTGAACTTGTAAATTCGAAAAAAAAAACTTGTAAAATGAAAAGAGGTACTTGTGTCATTCCTGCAACAGCATAACTTAAGCTTTCTGCTAATGAAATTTATATCTTATGCAAATAACACTAAGCATCAGAACAGATAATGGAACCATTTACATTTATTAAAATTTCACTAATTAGCCATCCAAGTATTCTACAGAAGCATGCCACCACTACTGCTCATTTAAAGAAATATTTCCACCCAAATGATCAAAATAAGGTTAAATCTATGAGACGCAGCCAAACGAAAGTGAGCAAAATCCTCAAATGAATACACATTTGATTAAATTTCACTGCAAGATTAATATGTTGAGCAGCATAGTCAGAATTCAAGATCAAGGCACAACAAAAGTTTGAACCTTTAACCAGTTTTCATATGCAACCTGAAAATAGTTTCACACACATCAGGTTTAATCCCCAAAACAATTTGCGTAACAGTTTAGCAAAATTAAAGCATACAAAATTTGAAGACTCCTAACCTGACAACAACAACACTCTGCTCTCCTACCGATTGCACTCAGCAGGCAACGGGCGATTGAACCCCCCTCGACGGTTCATGTACTGCCTCGGCTGCCGCTTAGTGACCTTCCTAACAGCGCCGACATCATTTCCCGGGACAGGCTTCCCCTTAGTGGAATCGAACCCCACAGGAATCCCAAATTTCTTCATCATCTCCATCTCATCCTCATCTATCACCCCATCGTCATTATCGCCCGTCACATTAGCAACGTAATTCTCCCTCTGCTTCTTCTCTTTAGCAACAGCGCCACCCTTCCGCTTGTCCTTATCTTTAGAAATAGCGTCGTCCTTGTGTCGCTTCCGGGGAGGAGAGGTGGTGGAGCGGTTACGAGAAGGGGACCGTGACGGGTACCGGTACCGGTTGCGGAGTCGGTCTCTTTCCTCTGGTGCCCGTGTCCGCGACGGCTGGCGGCGGGATCGTGTTCGTTCCGGAGTACGGGACCGGGACAGCCTGCTACGGTCAAGGCCATGCTTATGGTCATCCCCGTTTCTTTTCCGGTCCCGGTCCCGGTCAAGGTCGCGGTCATTCCTGTTCCTTTTCCTCTCACGGTCTCTATCTACGTACCGTTCAAGATACCGGTCGGAGTTTCTATCCCGGTCACGATCCTGGCGGTCGCCCATGGCGGAAGCAATTTGAAGAGGAGTGCGTGAAATCTGGTACGAAGACTGAGGCGGGGTTCGACCTTCGTCTTCGTGTATTGGGCCTTTGACAAGCAAAATGGGCTTTACTGCTTCAATATTATGGCCTACTTATTGGGGCTCGCAATCCGTAAGCAATTAATGGTAATGCTGGGCTGGCCACATAAGCGGTATGGATGGTTAGTGCCCGGCCAGCGATTTGGACAATACTGGTACTAGGTGATCAATGATTCCAATTGGCATTCATATTCTAATCTTCAGCCACTCATATAAAAGTGTAAATCGCCTTGTGATTGTCAAAGGCAAGAAAATTGAGTTATTGTCATCCTCAAATTTGAAATCATCACTAATATATATATATGAGACCAAAAGTTTGATGAGATTTATGAAATGAAATCACCAAAAATTTGCCTAAGCATGATGGATGCAATTCAAGATTACAAAACAAGTGACCAACATGAAAGAGAGGGAGGTAGTATCATTAGTAAAAAGGAATATGACGATTTACAGGTTGGAGAGATTGGATTGGACCACAAAGAACATTAAAATTGAAGGAAGCAAGAGATTTCCATTTTAGCCTTCAAAAATGGACCACATAAACTGTTAGGAATGTTGTTTCAATGCGATCTCACACTGAGAGAGAAACCAACTACTTTGCTCCAACAGTCACGAGTTCACTCGCCCTCTCACCTCAATAAAGACACTTGCAATAAGAGTTGAAAACAACTACGAATTCAAGGTGGATAGCAACTCAAGAACACTCATGATAGACATAAAATCTCCTAACTATGATAATTTTGGAATTGTGATATATCCAATACCCAGGGAAGGATGTCCAACAACTAATTCGTATAAAACATAAGGCATGCCACTGCTTTCATAAGGATATTTGCCAAGTGATCTTCAAATCGTACAGATAGAAGAGCAATCGCCCAATTCTCAAGCTTTTCTTTAATAATGTGTCTGTCAATCTCCACATGTTTAGTTTTATCATGTTTTTACAAATTCACATATATGTGTATTACGGGTCGATTATCCGTCAAATGAGACGTGGTTGATCAGAAGGAAAACCCAGCTCAGTCATCAATTTTCGTAATCACAAAATCTTTGCCACTTCCTGTACTATGTCTCGAAATCCGCTTCAGCATTAGATAGTTGCATCCACTTTTTGTTTCTTACTTTTTCAAATGACTAGGTTACCTCAAATAAAGATAAGTAACGAGATGTTGATTTTCAATCAATAAGATTTTTGGCCGAATATGCATTTGTAAAGGCTTCCGTCTTCAAGCGTCTATGCTTTCGAAAAAATAAGTTCAGTATCTGTAGTACCTTTAAGATATCTCACAATCCTATGTGTGGCTTCCATATGTTCCTTTGGAAGTTTGTGCATGAATTGAGTTACAATCCCAACTGCATAAGAAGGCATGGCGTGAGACATATATATCAACTTGCCAACTAAATATTAATACACCTCTCTTCACATAACTCAACCCCTTCACTCAGACAAAAGTTGTGATTCATCGTCATGGATGTAACCTCGCTTCCATTTCAATATTCATGTTTAAGCCCATTGATCAAGAATATCTTTCTTTTGTGATATATAAATATATTCAGTATTTTGATCGTATCACTTCAATTCTAAGAAAATACTTTAATTTCCCGAATTCTTTCATCTCAAAATATTTAAACAATGTCCTTCTTAAATCATCAATCTCATCTTTGTCATCATGTGTTATGACCATATCATCAACATAAATAATTAAACATGTCATACCTTGGGGTCATCTCTTCAAATATATGGTGTGGTCGAAATTACTTTGAGAGTATCCATAGTGTCTCTTGCCAATGTGAAACACCCAAACCATGATATAGGTAATTGCTCGAGTCTAACAAAATGGAACTAGTGAGAGCTTGTCTTCTCGTCGACAGTTTTTTTCTTTCTCTCCAGATTCTGGTTGCCCGATCTGAACGTCGCCGTTCCTGATTCTCGTCTTCCCGTCGGTGTCGGTCGTAGCACTCGTTACTGCCACTCTCCGAAAAAGGGTTCGTTTTACTCTTCAAATTATTCAAAGGAATATTGCCGGCAAGAAGACCATATCCATATCTGTTGCTTACTATTTTTTAATTTCTGTCATTTAAAACTTGCATCTAACAATTTTTCAATAATGTGTTGCTTACTCTTTTGTGTGGATTGAAGTACTATTTGGTATCGGTTGAATCTATCATTTTTTTATATTCTAATTGCAGATTTAGTAAACTTGAGATTGTTTCTTAAATCACATTGCGTGAATCTAGCAAATTCTGATTATTAGGAATCGATAGTATATTGTGGAATTGAGATTTACGTGAAGTGATAGTTGTATTAGCTCGTAGGGAATATGGACGTAAGTATTAACTATGGTAACTTGAGGTCGTGTCATGTGACGAGGGATTGGGGTAGAGTTTGGGTTCAAGATATAAGATTACGATTTGGTACTTGGAATGTGGGAACTTTGACAGTAAAATCGTTAGAGCTGGTGGATATATTAAAGAAAAGAAGGGTTGACGTGGTGTGCCTTCAAGAGACAAAGTGGAAAGGACAGAGAGTGAGAAAAGTAAATGAGTATAAACTATGGTACTCTAGATTGGTTAGGGGCGGAATGAAGTTGGGATTATGGTGTCAGAGAAATTCAAGGAAGAAGTAGTAAGGTGCGATGACAGACTTATGGCGATCAAAATAGCAGTTAGGTTAGAGGTGATGAATGTTATATGCGGGTATGCACCTCAACTGGAGCTAGGGGAGATTGAGAAGCGAGCCTTCTGGGACAAGTTAGATACTGTAGTGAGTGGTATCCCTATGGAGCAAAAGGTTTTCATCGGTGGTGATTTTAATGTCCATGTGGGGGTAGGGGTTGATGGGTATCCAGGTGTGTATGGTGATTTTTGGTTTGGTCTGAGAAATGACTGCGGTTGGGAGTTGTTGGTCTTGGCGGCAGCGCATGAATTTATGGTGGTCAATACATATTTTAAGAAGAGAGATGAGCATTTAAACATCTACCATATTGGATGGCGAAGTATGCAAATTGACGTTTTCCTATTGCGTCAAAGGAATAGGAGTTGTTGCACAAACTGTAAAATTTTGTCGAGAGAATCATTGACGTCACAATATCGTCTTTTGGTGATGGATGTTAATGTATGCGGAAAAGTAAGGGAGAGGAGGCGAGGAGGTAGAGAAAAGATATTGTGGAAGAATCTTAAGGGTGAGGCGGCTACCGCCTTCAGAGATAAGGTAGCTCCTGCTTGTTTGGACATGATGATTGAGGATGCGGATAGTATATGGGTCTTCATGGCTACTATCATTAGGGACACAACTAAAGAAGTAGTAGGGTTATCATCCGGCAGAGCGAGGCTTGGCAGAGAAGCGTGGTGGTGGAGTGAGGAGGTGCAAACTAAAGTTAAAGCCAAACAAGATTAATTTAGGCAACTTATAGCAGCGAATGGGGATGAGGAGAGGATGCAACGAAAAGAGGCGTACCGTCAGGCAAGGATCGAAGCAAAAAGGGCAGTGACTGAAGCTAAAAGCAAGACATATAAGGGTATGCATGCGAGATTGAATACTAAGGAGGAGGCGCAAGATATATACGGGCTGGTAAAGACACGAGATTGGAAGTGCAGAGATGTTGATATTGTTAAATTTATCAAGAATGAGAACAGTAAAACCATTTTCTCGGAGAGAGATATAAGAGTGAGGTGGGAACAATACTTTAATAAATTATTTAACGAGACACGTGGATATAGTAGCTGTGTAGGAGATAGGGAGGTGAAGGGAGCCCTTAATAGGATGAGAAGAGCGAAAGCAGTAGGGATGGACAACATACCGATTGAAGTGTGGAAGTATTTAGGAGACATATGAGTTAAGTGGCTAACAACTCTTTTTAACAAATTGTCGTAGTTTCACTCTATAAGAATAAAGGTGATGTGCAACAATATGGGAATTATCGGGATATTAAACTCCTAAGTCACACTATCAAATTATGGGAGAGAGTTATTGAACTTAGATTACGGAGTGAAATGCGAGTGAAGGAGAAACAATTTAGTTTAATGACAGGGAGGTCGATGATGAAAGCAATCCATCTCATCAGACAGCTAATGGAGAAATACTTGGCACGTAAACAGAATCTCCATATGATCTTTATAGACCTAGAAAATGCATATGACACTATACCACGAGAGGTTATTTGAGAATATTTAGAAACCAAAAAGGTCTCATGGATGTATGGGAGGGCTATACAAGATCTATATGAGGGTGCGCAGACTAGTGTACAAACCCCAGTGGGAGAAATAAAGTATTTTTCAATGGATATGGGGTTGCTTCAAGGGTCAGCACTGAGTCCATTTCAGTTCGCAGTGATTATGGATGTACTCTCTCAGGATCTACAGGATGAAGCACCATGGTGTATATTGTTTGCGGACGATATTGTATTCTCTCAGGATCTACAGGATGAAGCACCATGGATGTACTCTCTCAGGATCTACAGGATGAAACACCATGGTGAGGAGGTCAATGCTAAGTTGGAGCGTTGGAGAGAGACATTGGAGGCTAAGGGCCTCCGATTGAGTCACTCGAAGACGGAGTATATGGCACGCAATTTTGTCAATGAAACGGAAGAAAGTAGAATGGAAGTTATGATTGCGAACCAGACCCTCTAATAAAAAGATAGTTTAAAATATTTAGGATCCATCGTACAAAAGGATATATGTGTGGAAGGCGACGTTATCTATCGCCTCAAGATTGGATGGATGAAATGGCGGTCGACTACTAGAGTGTTATGCAATAAAAAAGTTTCACTCAAGTTAAAGAGAAAATTTTATAAAATGGTTATATGACCGGTAATACTCTACAGGTTATAGTGTTGGGCTATGAGCCTTTCACATGTGCGAAAATTTGAAGTGACGGAGATGCGGATGTTAAAGTGGATGTCTGATCGCACGAGATTAAACAAAATTCTAAATGGGGTATTTAGAGATACACTAAGTGTCGCATCTATAAGTGACAAACTGAGGGAGGGAAGGTTGCGATGGTTTGGACATGTAGACAAAAGGAGTTTGGACGATCTAGTTAGGAGAGTCGAAGGATTATAAGTCGAAGGGAGACGAGGGTGGGGGAGACCTAAGAGGACATGGAATGAGCATATTCGATTAAATTTAATAGGATTAAATTTCTCCGAGAACATGACCTCTGATAGGACGAGTTGGGGACGTCAAATTATGGTTACGGATATCTAAGACTATATAGAGTAGTATTTGCCTATTTACATCTAATCTGGTAGAAACAAGTGAGACATACTAGTATATAGGTAACATATAAGTGTGTTTATGTAGCCATTTATCTATTTATGTATGTGTGTGGACATTTATTTATTGCAGTATGTATGTAGTGCATGGTTGGAGTAAGTAGCTGTTTCAGTTATATGTAATTCTCCTTTTTATTATTATTATCATTATTATTACTTAGTATTGTTGTTTTTATTATTATTTTTATTATTATTATGTTTTTTATTATTTTATTATTATTATTTTCATTAGTATTGTTGTTGTTATTATTATTCCTATTATTATTATTATGTTTTTTTATTATTATTTTATTATTATTTTTTGAGTTGGGGGTCTTCACGTAAATAATCTTCCATCTTATTGAGGGGTGAGAGTATGATTGCGTACATTCTACCCTCACCAGACCTTGCCTAAAGACGGGACTTACTGGGTATATTTGGTTTGGCTCGAGTCCATACAAAGCTCAATGCTTCATGATGTAAAAAATTCTCTAACAAACTCGGAAGTCTCTTCGTATGCACTTCTTCCAAATCTCCACGTAAGAAGACATTCTTCACATCAAATCGGTGGAATGATCAATCCATGTTAGATGTAATAGAGAATAATACACGAATAGTGCCAATTTTTGCTATCGGAGAGAACATCTCGAAATTGTAAACACCATATGTTTGTATGTAACCTTTGGCTACTAATCGTGTTTTAAATTTTTTAACTGAACCATTTTTTTCCGTTTGATTGTAAATACTCATCCGTACCCTACATGTAATTTATGCCGGTTCCATATATTGTTTTTGGCTCCGTTCCAACTTCCAATGGCCCCTCTCCATGCAGGTATGCTTAGACCTTCTTCATCACTTCGGAGACGACCATGATTAGTAAAATATTTATTAGGTGGAACACCGTGAGTACTCTGATAGGGTTGGCAACGGGGCGGGTTAGGGCTGCCCCAGACCGGCCCCACCACCCCGGGGGTCGGACCCGGACCTGGACCCACCCCGCGGTTCCGATTTGTGCGGGGAGGGTCGGGACCGACCTGGCCCGGCCCAAAAACTTATTTAAAAAGTAAAAAAAAATAAATGTTAATTAGATTTAAAATATAGTAATTTGAAACATACATCATAAATTATCTAAAATACGCTCGAAACACATCATATAATAGTTTATCGATTCTCATCTTCATCTTCTAAATCTTCTAAATCACTCTCGGGATGAGCTGCAGCATTTCCTAAATTAAAAAAATCTAAAATTAAATAGATGGCATCAAATAAAACTAAAATATTTTACAGTTTAAAGTCTAATATAATTTAATTCTACTCAATTCAATTCATTTTACAGTTTAAAGTCTAATATAATTATATATATAAATAAATTATTTTTTTAATGGCCGGGTCCGGGTCCAGGGCGGGTCCATCCCTAATTTTACTTGCTGTTTTGTCCCAATTTCAGTCTGATTTCTCATTTATTTGGTATGGAACACCTACAAATCAAAAAGACCTATTAATGATTAAAAGTGATAGAGAAATACTTGAAATCTAACAATAAATAGATAAGAATAGTACGAATAAATTGGCCTAAAAATAACTTATCTCCAGCCCAACCACAATGCAAATATTTTGTCACGTACATAACTTGCATACATGAAACTTCCTATAGCACTAACATAAGGGACATTGCTCATCTCTTCCTTTTTTTATCCATTTTAGGGCATTGTTCGAGGCTTAGTGTCAAACTATTATCAATATGAGTATCAACAGGTTTTGATTTATGCATCCAGAATCATCTAAGATTTTATTTGTATATTTGTTGAGACAGGCCCAACATTTTCCTAGAACAATTTTTGCAAATCTCAACTCCTATGACATACAAAAGATTCACTCATATCCTATATAACGAAGAAAGAAGACAAGCATGGCATTGATCCTTTTCATATTTTTTCTGAACAACAGTACGTCATCTACATCTAGGAAAAAAACTTGAATCCTTCCTTTGTCCTATTTACCCCTTCTTTTTACTCAAATGGATGAGTGAGAGTGCACATTAAGACATACATACAATGATCCTTATCAAACATGGTAACACAAATGATATAATGGCTCAATGAAATCAGAAGTACAATAACTTGAGAGACTTTTTCAAATCATATATGAATCTTTTAAGATGACGAACTTTGTCTCTAGCCCTGCTGAGACAAATCCAACAGATTGATCTATGTTGATTTCTTCATCGAGTATCACATAAACATAGATAGTCTTTACGTCAATTTGGTATAATATGAATTCAAATGGGCAATCAGGGCCAAAGGTAGGAGGATAGAAGAAATTCTCACCACAAAAGAAAATATCGATACCCTCAAATTAGATAAAAAAATTTCGACTCAAGTCGGGCTTTGAACTTTTCGATTGATTCATCTATACCACTCTTAACCTTGAATACCCATTTGTATCCAATTGTTTCTCGGTATTGTGGCAAATAGACTAGTTCTCAAACCTTGTCTGTTTTTACCGAGTATATTTCCTCCTTCATGTCACTTAACTATTTTTCACTATTGGGTGAGTCCATGGCCTACAATAACAGTTGAGCTCCTCTACTTCAAAAGGTGCCTAGAAGAATACATCTTCCTTGATCTTAAAGTATCGTGAAGGAATTATTCCACGTTTACTTATTCAGGTTACATAATTTTCAATTTCCATCGTTGAAGGGCGAGTCTCACTACCCCGAAGTCGGTGAGATTCATCGCCATACCTTTGTTAGCTACAAAAAGTAGGTGATAAAATTGACAGATTTAAAGCTCTCCTATTTAAGATACATAAACTGCTCAGGTCAGCTAGTTAATAAGCAAAAATGCGAGTTCTATATCTCTAGTAAAGTAATGGCTTCTACGGTTCAAAATATTAGTCAACAATTGGGATTTAGCAGAGGAACTCTTCCTTTCACATATCTGGGTTGTCCACTTTATAGTGGAAGACAGCCTGCTCATATCTTTGATTTGCTGTGAAGCAAGATCCCTATAAGACTGGAAGGTTGGGCTGCTACTTACCTGTCACAAGGAGGGAAAATTATCCTGTCGAGACATGTGCTATCCAGTTTGCCAGTATACCTGCTGATGACATTGGCTCCTGGGAAAACAGTTATGAAACGAATTGAAGCTACGTTTGCAACTTTCCTTTGGGGTTCAAAAGATGAAAAGCTCCTGATGCACTGAAAAAATTGGAGATAAATATGTCTGCCCACGGACGAAGGGGGACTAGGAATTCGAAGTATCCAAGATCAAACAACTGCATTAAGTGCAAAATTATGGTGGAATTGTAGGGAAGGAAAGTCTCTCTGGTTACATTCATGCAGAGCAAATACTGCAGTGAACAACCATTTGCTAATGTTATAACAAAATCTACGGATTCTGCAACATGGAAAAGAATTGTATCAATCGGTAGAATTATGATACATCACACGAGATGAAGCGTAGGTGAAGGGGATATTAGTCTATGGAGAGAAAAGTGGGCTGGTGATTTCATTCTTGGCAATGGTCTTACGGTGAGGCATGAAGATATACTGACTATGCAGGCAAAGCAAGGCAATGTCTGGTCACTTTCAGCTTTGAATGGGCTGCTTCCTCATAACCCAGACATAGTCCAGTTAATCCAAGAGATAAAAGTCACTAGCAAAGATGAAATGGTGTGAGAACCAGATCCAAAAGTGAAGTTCTCTGTCCGCTCTGCTTGGAATATTGTGAGATATAGGCAGCAACATCAAAAGAAGTTCAAAGAGTGCTGGAATACCTCACTGCCCCTTAAAATCAGCTTTCTATGTTGGAGGATCGCACATGACATTGTTGTTGTGGATAGCAATATATGGAGAAAAGGAGTGGTTCTGGTTTCGAAATGTAACTACTGTCAAGTGGCACCACAGGAAGAATCCACCCAGCATCTATTCTTTGAAGGGGAATTGGCATCAGGGATATGGAATCACTTTGAGATCTAGCTCAATATAATTTCTCGAACATCACAAATGAATGGCAGGCGACAGTTTGGATATAGACATCAAGGAGGCAGAGAGTTCAAGCTGGTTATGCAACTTTTGCAGGCATTAATCTGTTGGAAGATATGGAAACAAAGATGTTCTAATATCTGGGACAACATTCGAGTCTCTCATCAGTTGGCCATCCGCAACATCCAAAATCAACTGAGAGATATGGTGCAGATAGCGAAGATCCCAATTCCTAAGTCAAATAGAGAGGAACGACTCCTTAGATGCATGGACCTCATTATGCAGTCAATGATTCCTCGTCCAGTTCATTCAAGCAACTCGTGGAGGGCTCCTGTATTAGGATACACAAAGCAAAATATAGGATCTATATTCTTAGCTACTACAACAATAGCTGGTGGTGGCATGCTCCTAAGAAATAGCCAAGGGGAAGTGATAGAGGCCAGAGCATGGAAACTACAGAGCTCATCCCATCTTCAAGCATTCACAGATGCGCTAATCCTTACACTGGAATGTGCAAAACTCCGCCCAATGCCTCCAGGATCACAGTTCATCCAAGAGATAAATGTGTTTGAGCTCCGAAATAACATCCTGCAACACGAAAGCTGCAAATGGAGGATTAAGACACAGGTAAACAGTATTCGTCTTTTATTATCTAACCTTGGTTTGGAAGCTCCACATGTGTGCAGGAAGAAAGCAAATAGAGCAGCAATTGAGCT
>JAOYMZ010000010.1:136964-152130 GCA_025802335.1 Pinguicula primuliflora
CGATTCATCCCTCCCACTCTTAATCAGAGGGGCTGAACCTTGTTGGACGGGGGAGATTTGGATTTTGTGATTCTGAACAGAGGCGTTCCTCAGTTCCTCGGCAAGTTCTCGGCATTCTTTGAATCAACGAGTTCTTGTGGTTAATGTTATCGACAGATTCTCGATATTCTTGAATCAACGAGTGTTTGTTCTTATTATTCGGATTTATCCCACCCACGCTGCATCAGAGTAGTATCCGAGCCATCGGATCCGCCGACAGTCAGGTTTCCCGTCGATTCTTATCGCCGGAAATCTTGGGTTGAAATTAACAAATCTTGATTCGGGATTTGGTTCCGTCGATTCTCATCTGCATCAGTTGGCCGATCGGCCGGATAACTGTGGGTTGAGAAGAAGAAGAATGGAATCTGGGCATATGTCGTTTGACCCCACTTGGCATGGAAACTTGGGGTTTCTTGGGAATGACGATTCACTTTTTTTCACCACGGCGGAAGAAGTGTGCGATGAGGAATATTTCGATGAGCAGTTGCTGGAGACGAAATGCAGGTTGACTCCCGAACAGGTGCGAGATGCTGCCCCGAAGATGTTCACCGGTTATGGATGACGGTGATCTGCAGCGGGTGGTCGCTGCACAGCAGTGTCAAATCGAGTTGTTGACCCAACGATTGGATGCCAAAATTCGAGCTTCTCGGACGCGCGATCTCCTCACGAATGATGTCGTCGAGGCAGATTGTGCCCCGATTTATGGTGCTCCGATTTATGATGCTTACGCTGACGACGAGAATGTGGTTGAGGGGTATGTCACCGATGAGTATGAGTCTTTTGACTACGAATGTCCTCCTATTTTTGATGAGTTCCCCGAGGAGGATAAAGCTGAAGCTTTCTCACTTTGCCATGCGTTGGAGCTGTTCGACGAATTGCCTAACAGGGACACTACATCTTGTAGCACCATGATATCAGGACACGTCAACCCAGGTAACTTTTTTAATGCACGAGAAATCTCCAAATCTATGAGAAGACTTGAGTTTTGGGCGGATGGTTATACTTATGGAAGCACATCAAAGAGCATTGCTGCTGGCGGTGCGCTCATTTATGGCCAGCAAGTTCATTCAGATGTAGTAAAGGTTGGATTTTGTGATAAAGTATACACTGCTAGTGCGCTTCTGGATATGTATGCGAAGTGTTGTAGAGTTGATGATGTTAATCATGTGTTTAAGCACTTGAAGGAGCGGAATTTGATGGAAGCATATGTTGAGGTGGGGAATCTACAGCGTTGCATAGAGTTGTCTCTTTGTATGGAGATAGAGAGCATTAGAGTTGATGATGCAACATTTGCACCTCTCCTGACATTGCTTTGTCATACCGAGTCATATGAGTTGTTGAGGCAGCTCCATGTAACGATTATGAAACTTGGTCCGGAGATTTTAGGTTTCTATCTTGATGAAGACGATGATGAAGATGACCCATGGGATCCCGGCATAAATTCGAGGACGAATTTTTTCCAACCCAGAGAGAATGGGCTTTCTCTTACTGGGTTTTATTTAATCTAGTTTGGGCTTTTAGTTAATAGGCTTTATTTTAGGGTTAGTAGATTAGAGTTAATGAGTCTTTTATTTAAGAGGGGCTGAACCTTGGTGGACGGGGGAGATTTGGATTTTGTGATTTTGAACAGAGGTGTTCCTCAATTCCTCGGCAAGTTCTCGGCATTCTTTGAATCAACGAGTTCTTGTGGTTAATGTTATCGGCAGATTCTCGGTATTCTTGAATCAACGGGTTTTTGATTGTGATTTTCTTCTTGTCAATTCACGGTATTCTTGAATCAACGGGTTTTGTTCTTATTGTTCGGATTTATCCCACCCAAGTGCATCACAAATACCTGAAAATCTAATTCAACAGAAATTATTTTCAAAATAGTAGCAGGTGGTATAGCAATGCAATTTCTTTACTCAGAAGCTAGCTTTTGATATCGGCACAAGGTTTTCACATATCATGAACCTTATTAGTTATTACCATAGTTGAGCAGAAAAACAAACAAAATCAAGCATCAATCCATCATTGTCTTCATGCTCAGTAAAACAGCAACAAGTTGACACAGATTTCAACAATCCATTAGTAAATACTCATGCTTTCGTAGCAGCATAAACCAAGTATAGCGGCCCCAAAGGTAGAACACTGGCAGCACTAGACCCAATATTTACAATAGACCCTTTTGTCCTCTTCACCATCCCCGACAGGACAACGCTCATGACTTTTGTCCGTCCCCTCAACCTCAACATTCACCTTAATCAGATCGCTCAGCAGCTTATCATCCACCTCATGAAAGAAACTCGCATCAGGGTACAACACACCCACGTTCTTAATCAAATTCCCAACATCCAGACCTACAATAGCCTCCTTAATCCTCAAAATCCCTGCGTCCAAATCGCGGGAAAAGTCTTCGACTACACTCGCGATCTGGATTGACTTGTATTTTGCCTTAATCGCATCCGAGAGGTCTTTGAGCCTATCCAGATCCCGCCCAACTAGAACAAAGTTGAATCCTTTCTTCGCAGGCTGAAAAGAAAATACTTTCCTGATGCCATCAGTAGGTCCTGTGACTACAGCCAAAGATCCGTATTTCTTTAGATTCTTGCCAGCTCGCAGGAAATTGACGTAAATAAAAGTGAGAGTCAACAATAAGAGCTTGAGAATGGACAATCCGCCGATAGAGATGAGTAGAACAAGCCATGGAGGCAGAGATTTGAGCTTGAGTCCTCACCGTCATCTCTCGTATAAGAAAGTCTCGGCCTTTGCAAGAAGCTCGTGAATGGAGGTTGAGGAGGCAGCCACAGAGAGGATAACGAAATGCAGGAGAAAGCTCGTTTGTCTCCTTGTATAAGTGAGCATTTGAAAGGCCTGGATAAATTCCTGTAATTAATAATCTTTATTATGCTGGCTTTTGGAAGCCAGCATAAGAGATTCAAAAATACCGCTTTGGGAAGGTTGGGATTCAAAAATCATGCCTTGGGAAGGTCGGGATTTAAAAATCTCACTTTGGGAAGGCCGAGACTTATTTTCGGCCTTTCCGAGGGCTAGGAGGTAGCATTTTCAAAAAGTTGGGGTTGAACTTGTGGTATAAAAAAATTTGCCTAAAAACCTGTAATATTGAATGCGGGAGAAGATTTATAGGAGATAAAGAATTGTGTCCCATGGTGATAAGTTCATATTTGGAGCTTATTTCGTGACTTATTTTATATCTTTTCATGCCCTAAACACTTAGATTATGCCATAAATGATTCTTATTTTTGCTAACTTAAAGAAAAGAGAAACATATTTGAATTTTGCAGGATTTATACTCATTTTATGCACATTTTAGCATGATATGAACATGTGAAGATCAAAGTGCAACAATCGACAAAGTACATAACCTTTCACTCAAGCTACACATATTTGGAACCTTAATTATTCAAGTGAAGATTATTACTCAAGGAAGAAAAGAGCATCCGTATATTACAAATGCATACAAGTTATTGTGTGGCTAGGAAGAGGCCACATCTCCTTCATTTATAAAAGCCAAATTACAAAAGGAATGAAGAAGTTGACTCTTTCAACAAAGATGGCGAAATGTTGAATTCTTTGACCAAATAATACATACATACGGATGTTTGGTCACACAAAGAGAAGGAGAGAAGATTTGAAACTTCCAAGAGAAGAGAAGCACATTTTCCCAAAAGATATTTTAGGAATTCTCTCACCCACCACACTTCTCACTCCATCCGATTGTTGAAAAAAGATATATACATTCGGTCATTACACTTGAAAGGAGGATAACTTCCACACATCAAAAACTCCTACATTCTGGTTGTTCCAAGGAAGGAGCCAAGGGACGACCTAGGCCACAAAGAGGAGGAGAAATACCTTTGGAAATTGAAGAGTACAAAGGGGAGAGGAGAAGACTTGGATTCCGGACAAGGGAGAAGGCTTGGCTTTTGTCTATTTCATTAGATTTATGACTTTATCTTGTACTTTTCTAGCTTGTTCTCAAGCTCGTGCCCTAAGCATGGGCTAATCTTGTAAGTTTGGGGCTAGGTTGAGCCCCACTATGTAGACATTTATGACTTGTTCGTATAATAATGTCCTAGTTTGTTTTCTCTATCATGAATGTGCTTGCTTTCCATTTGAACGAGTTCTAGTGAACGAGTTCTTTGTTTATATAGGTGAATCTATCCGGAAACTAACTCAAAAATGTAGATTCCTACACGGGGCACGCTAACACCATCGTCCTTGGGGTCTTTACCCCTAACTCTCGGTGCCATAATAGAGATAGTCATCTCAAAGTCACTAATATACAACTGGTGGAAGGTACGCCTGGTGAAATCCACTCGTTGAGGTCTAGAGCAGCTACTGTCTTGACCGTGAGCTTTGGTTGCATTTAAGTCTCGTGGTGTGAATGATACAAGCTGAGCATGTGTGTATGGATAGGTTGTTATGTTTGCATAGCGGGGCAAGATACCTTACTTTGAGCTGATCTCTCTCCCGAGTGTGATTCAATACCCTTTACATTCTGTTCTTGTGTAGTGACTTAAATGGTAGTGATGCATTTAGGTTACATTCTGTTGGTTTGAGTTAGTTTAGTAGTAGCTTAGTTCATTTAAGTTTCTGTCTTTATTTTATAACTCGAACCTGCTGTGTGGTTACCCTAAGATTGATTGTGGACGAAGTAAGTTTAGGATATACTCCATTGGGAGATGACCCTTGCTTATCCAAGGATTACTACTTGTACAACTGTGTATACTTGCACATTTGTGTGACATACATTTGTCCCATCACATGGGTGAAGGGTCGCTCCAATTTTGCAGACCATAGTCCGGGCAACTTCTTTGTAATTCCTTAAATCTTTCCCACATTTCATATATGTTCTCTTGCGGCCTTTGCTTGAACAACTGAATTTCAGTCAAAATTCCTGCAGTTCTGCTCTAAGGGAAGAAGGTGTTGTATCTTCATGTGGAACTAGAGCACAAGACTTTCTGGGCCATCAAAAGAGTGAACATGGACTTCGTCTGCTCAGAGAAAATTCATCAATTTGTTGAACAACACTAGTTGGAGGACACGAATGCAAGGTTTGGAATTTGAAAGAGAGAAAAAATCACCTCGCGATGATGGGTTGCAAGGAGAAGAAACCATCACAACACACACACCAAGAAAACTAGCTTAAGAAGATATCAAACCCAAATAGCTCAACTGGTAGTTGAGTACCTTCTAATATGGAGGTACACGGTTCAATACCTTTGTCTATAAAAAAAAACTAGCTTAAGAAGATGTGCTGTAAGGAAATCCTTCAAAACGACACAAAATCTGAAAAATGAGAAGAAGTGCATTGTCGTTTAACAATCTATCTTTATATATAGATGTGTATAGCGATTTAGCTCTTACGATAATTGTTATCCTCATGATTAATATATAAGATTGATTCCGAAATAATTTCATCTTATGAGTCTGATCACCTAGCACTGGTGTATATATAATATACAAATGCATACAGGCAACAAGACACCTACGTGAATGGTCTTGTTTCCGCGTTCTTGCAAGATATGGGCTCCCATCTGGAGCATTTTGAACAATTATTCACGGACCATACGCAGTAAAAATCTCGAATGGAATGTGGTAGGTGTTTTGCTGGGGAATTTGGAAGAGACCAACAAATTGAGTTTTGAGGAGACATTGGGAGCTAGATATCGTGCTTTTGCAGGTTCAATTTCAATCGTGGCTAATTTTGAAAAATCAAAGCTAGTCATGTTTTATGGCCTTTAAAATATGGTGTAGGGCAATGATGGAAGTAGCAAAAAATTTTAGAGTGGGCTAAAAACAATATTAGGTAACGGTAGTGATACGTACACCAAATATGATTCACCAAATATGTTCAGGCCCGTCCAAGGATAGATCCACCCTTGATGTAGGGAGTCAAAATATTATATTAATAGGAGATTGAATAAGCCCATAGAAAAGAAAGTCATAAATATGTAATTTACACAAGTTAAAGCTTGCACGACTTTGAGTTGCCTTGAAGGTTGTCATAGCTATCATCTTTTTGTCTTTTGCGGTTTCAATTTTTAAAGGCTTTGGTTTCCATTTTATTAAAAAAAAATCTCACTTATAAAAAAACCTACCTAAACCTTATTAGTATTTTTTTAAACATTATTAGCATAGATTAAGCAGAGCTTTGCGAAAAATAATGATAGATTATGCAGACACGTTCGGAAAATCATAATTTTCATGACAATATCATTGAGAATTAATTTATATTATTATATGAAACATCACAATTTTAAATTATTCCTATTGTTGGAATCAGTGGCGAAGTCACAAATTTCGGATAGGAGGCACATTTCCTTAATCATGTTATTAAATTTATTAATAAAAATTCATATTTAAGTAATAAAAATAAATAATAATATCATTCTGTTCCGGAGTCGAGATTTGAGAATGATGTAAATCAAGTTCCACATTATCTAGAATATTCGCTGTATGATTAGAAGTCTTAGGCTCATGCTCCGGTCAGGAGAAATACTCTAAATGAATCTTTTAATCTTAAAAAAAAAGATTTTTCTATACAAAAATAAATCTGCCAAATCTTTTTAGGAAGGTGGAGATGTATCAGAATTATGTCAAATCCAAATTCCATAAAAAACCTAACAAAATGTCACTCTCATCAACGAAAATTCAGCCTTTAGCCAATTTGACTCCAAAAAAATTAAAAATAATTAAATAATAAGTACATTAAAATTATATAAAATTGCATTTAATTCTAAAATAATTTTTGTGATTTCTATTTTGACAAAGGATGAATGATTTGCCGGATATTTCAGATTGTATAACTTATAAGAGATAAAAAGTTTAATAAAATAATAATATAATATTATAAAATTAAAAAATCAAAAAATGCAAGTTCTCAAAACCTTAACATTTAACATCCAATTTTATTTGTATTTTTTTAGTTTCTTTTTTATTTTTTGGTCTTCCGTGCCCCCTCTCTCACACAGTTTCGATGTTGGTTGGAATTAAAAATCGTAATTGGAAAACATATATATTTGAGACCAAAAATCACAAATATATAAACAAAATTTATTGATGGGAAAGGGAATCATAGAGATTAATGGGAAAATAATCCTCTACTCTATAGTCTTTGTAACTGCAGCTAAAAGACCAGCATTATTATTATTTGCAACATCCTCCCAGTAAAATGGAAGTAAACAAAAGTACATGAATGTCCGCACGTCAGGCCCAATAAAAGATATATAGAACATAGAAGAAACGTACAAAGATGAATGAGGTTACCAAATACTTGAAATCAAACCGAGATGAAACCTTCCCTAACTAGAAGGCCGAAGATGAGAACAATCAACCCAACTCCGATGCATTCCGTGGGAGAAACTAGAGTCTGGGAATAAGCAGAAAGCGTGATCACCGCTCCCACGACTCCGATCAGAAGCGCGATTGTGTTCTGATCCATTTTCCTGGCGATACTTTTCTTCCCTTTTCCAGTTATTGGTGGGAAGAAAGGTGAGGAGAGGAAATAAATATGAAAGTCAACTGTTTCGATAAATTAATTTTCTCCATCCCTCCACTAGTTGGTCCTGCTCGTCGTAGTTGACTACGAGTTATTTTACCAAATCAGGAGGGTATTGAATTTCAATATCCTGATTTTTTGGACTATTTTTTTTCAGCTGCCGGAACCAAAATTAATGGCCAATTTCAACACCGTGAGAATTCTAGAACCGGCCTTACTTTTTTATTTCATGAGGGGTGAAAAGTAGATATGCTGGTTTTCTAGCAACGCTGGTTTTTTTATTCATTGTAGACCTGTAGTGGACTAATTCAGGCAAAATGGGAGGAGGTGAAATTCTGATCTTCATTGTAGACTGTATTGGACCAATTCAGTCAACGAAAACATGGTCGATAAATTATCATCCCTACCCCAACTAAACCTTACTGATTACAACAGTATATGGAGCAGAGGAAATATCACCTTTTGAAAGCAGTTTAATGTGTCCATTATGTTGTTACACAACTTTTAACACGTCATCTGATATATATCATATCAGCCATGTACTAACTACACATTAATCCACAACTACTGTGCAATCAGGGACTTATAAATCCAACTGTTGGCTCATGGAGATTGATAACAAGTTCCTAAGATTGAGGCATTTCTTGCAGTGCCTTGAAAGTAACCATCTTTTTGTGTGTGTTTTCAAGTGTAAATTATGGCTGGTATTCAGATAGGTGAGAAGGGTCCCGGTTCGATCGCCAGAGGTGGCGTGAACCGTGGACTGGCGGTGGTTGATTTCCTCTTCAGATTGGTAGCCATCACTGCAACCTTAGCAAGTGCAATTGCTATGGGGACAACTAATGAATCACTTCCCTTTTTCACACGGTTTATCAAGTTTAGAGCCAAATATGATGATTTCCCCATGTTCACGTAAGTTCATTTTTGCTATCTGGAAGGATTGTGTATCTTGCTCCCATTTTCCACCCTGATTTTGGTTAAACTCTCTGCAGATTCTTTGTGATCGCCAATTCCATTGTGAGCGGCTACTTGGTACTCTCTCTACCACTGTCAATAATCCACATCATAAGGAGCAATGCACAAAATAGCAGGGTGATATTGATTTTCATGGACACGGTAACAATATATATAATGTGTTCAGGCATACAGAAAAGTCATTCTACCCAAACTCTTGAATCTTCAATGTACTTGTTGTGAACCAGGCAATGCTGGCTCTCCTGACCGCGGGCGCATCGACTGGGGCCGCAATCGTGTACTTGGCTCACAAGGGTAACACTAGTGCCAACTGGTTCCCCATTTGCCAGCAATTCAACTCCTTCTGCCAGCGAGTCTCCGGATGTCTCATCGGCTCATTCGCCGGAGTCCTCATACTTATACTGCTCGTTTTCATGTCTGCCGCTGCTCTATCTCGCCGTCACTGATTCTGTTTACTTTCACCGGTGTTACATTCAAGATTTCCTAAGGGGTGGATTGATGTGTGAAAAGTGTGTGCTTGTGAGGAAAAGGAGATGTTAGCAGTTGTCATTTTAGTGGTTTTGTGCTTTTATTGCTTATTTTTCATTTGTATGGGCTCTTACTCTCATTCAATGAAAAATTTCAGACCAGGGTGGTAAGTAATAACGTTTGTAAGGTAGAGTTGGTTTGGACTTTGGACTTGTATTGTTTGTACCATTAGACCAAATATCACTCTGAATATCTGGTCTTTGGGACATTTGGGTAACAGTGATTTGATCTGAATGATAAAAAACGATCCAGATTAAAATTCGACACCATTCGGCACGTGAAAAAAACTCCAAATTTCTAAGAAAATGAAAGAAGAAGACTCACAAGAAAATGGGCTAGTTTCTGAGGAGGCTGCCCCTAAAAAGAGTCCAAGCAGAGGAATTTCAATTCTTGATCTTGTAATGAGAATAGTTGCTGCTACACTACAAGCACCCTTGGAAGTGCCATTGCAATAGGAACAAACAACTAATGAAAAGCTTCCCTTGTTTACTCGATTGATCCACCTCAAGGCTCAATTTCCATCATCTTCCTGCTTTCACGTAAGCGCATTCGAACTCAGCTCAAGCTGTTAAGACTGAAGACAGATAACTATTTAACATATGATGACAGCGAATGTAAACTTGGTGTGTTTCGCAACAAACCGGTTCTTTGTGGTTTCAAATGTCATAGCCAGTGCCAGTGGCTACATTCTCCTCTCACTTCTGCTATCAGTATTCCACATTATCATGCCTTGAGCCGAAGTAACCAGAGCACTGCTGATCATACTTGACATGATAATAGTTTCTAAATGGTGTGTAAGTAATGTTATATATTTATACTGCTGTGCTGATACCCCGTGTTTGGTTTTGTGAAGATCATTCCTGCTATCTTGACCGCTGGGGCTTCCGCTGCAGCCATTGCCTACGTAGCTAATAGGGGAAATGCTCGTGCCAACTGGTTTGCTATCTGCCACCCATATAGCTCATTCTGTGAGCGGGCATCTGGCTCTTTAGTTGGATCCTCCTACATAGGAGTTGTGCTGATGCTGTTGATAGTGTTATCTGCAGTTTCATTCTTGAAACATTGATCTGCCCATGCGGGTCGAATGGAAGTCATTGATGTTGTTTCCATACGGATCTAAAATACTTCCGGATAAGCTAAAACCACGATCTTTTTTCACCCCATTCTCTTCCATTAATTTCCTCATATTTTCAGCTCCGGACCAGTCGTCACTTGACGCGTATATGTTCGACAATAGCACATAGTCACCACTATGATCCCTTCTCAATTTGAGAAGTTGCTCATTGGCACGTCTGCCCAGTTCAACATTGCCATGAACTGCGCAAGCTCCAAGAAGAGTCCTCCAGATAATAGCATTTGGTTCGAATCTCATTTGATCAATGAACTCAAATGCCTCATTCAATAGCCCTGCCCGGCCAAATAAATCCACCATGCAACCATAGTGCTTAAGATTAGGCTGAACATTATATACATCTTTCATTAAACTAAAACAAGCACGGCCCTCATTGACTTTCCCAGCAGTACTACAGGCAATCAGTACACCAACAAAAGTTATCTCGTTGGGTGCAAAGTTTGTCTTTCTCATCTCTTCAAAGAAAGACATGGATTTCTCAGCATATCCATTAAATGCCAATCCAACAATTATAGAGTTCCATGATGCTAAATCCTTTTCCCTCATACTAAAAAATACTTGCAGTGCCTTCTCAATGCTACCACATTTGGCATACATGTCGATAAGCGCATTCCAAACGAAAATGCTCACCCCTTCACCTATGTGTGCAATGGAGCAATGAATATTTTCTCCAACATCCAAAGCTCCTAAATTAGCACATGCTGATAAAAGGCTCAACATTGTCACTTGATCAGGATACTCATCGGTGCTCTTCATCTCCTCATACATCTCTAAAGCCTTTTTATGTTCCCCATTAAGAACATAACCCGAAATCATTGTGTTCCAAGTCACAACATCTCTATTGGGAGCATGAATGAACAACTCCCTGGCGTACTGCATTTCCCCTTGCTTCACGTACCCTGTGATCATAACGTTCCAAGAAACCAGATCCTTCACCGGCATTCCATCAAAAAGCTTTCTAGCTGTAAGCAAATCTCCTTTCCTCGCAAATCCAGCAGTCAAAGCAGACCATGTCACAGCATCTTTCCTCGCAGTCCCTTCAAACAGCTCGCTTGCGATCCTTATATCCCCACAATTCGCGTGAAAGTAGATAAGGGCGTTTCTAGAAAACTTATTCCATTCAAACCCATGCTTCAGTACCTTCCCATGTATGAGACAGCCTGTCCCAACCCAGGAAAGCCTCGAGCAAGCCTTGAGCAGGAACGGAAAAGTGTAATGGTCGGGTTCAACGTAAAGCCTTTCCATTCGGTCATAGAGAGAAATCGTTAATTGGGGTTTGAAGCTCTGGGCTGAGCCTCTAAGCATTGTGTTCCACATGAAGAGATCGGGTTCCGATATTCTGTCGAACACTTTGTAAGCATAGTCAATGGATCCCTGTATCGCAACAGAGACAGCATATACAAGTTCTCTGAGGGCCGAACAATCTGAGTTAAACCCATGGATTATAATGCAAGCGTGAACTTGCTTCAGGGTCGGAAGATTAGTGCAATCGCGCCAGAGAGACGAGCGTTTGTGGAAGACGGAGCTCTTTGATGAAATCGTTTTTCTAATCATTTGTTCCGTTTCCCATGGGGTAAGCTTCTGCCAATATTTTTACTCTGTAGTATAGGCATGAGATTTCCGACGGCATCATCCAGGTTGGCTCTATTTTTTTTTTTTTTTTACTTTGAATGTTATAATATTATTTTTAGGGGAAGGTTATATGGTCCTGATTTTTGCCATGATTTTTGCCCTGATTTTTGTCCTGATTTTTCAATTCCGGCCACTAGGATTGTCCGTTAACGGAATTGGGCACATCGTTAGAAAGTTTATACATAGGAGATCATATGTTCAAGTTTTAGTGATATTCCGACGACGTTATCACCGTTTAACGGAGGGTTCACATTTCCCCCTTGGGTTAAGTAGTCCTACATAGGATTTTAGAAAATTCCGACGACTTCGTCGCCGGAACCGGACCAAAACTTGAACACATGATCTCCTATGCATAAGCTTTCTAACGATGTGCCTAATTCCGTCAACGGGCAATCCTAGTGGCCGAAATTGAAAAATCAGGGCTAAAATCAAGGCAAAAGTCAGGGCCACGGAACCTGCCCATTATTTTTATTATTATTTTAATAAATTTTTCATCTTTCTTACAATATCAAATATCCAGTAAAATGTTTATCATTTACTGAAACAGAGACCGCCATAATTATCACCATGTTTTGCATTTTCATTTGACATGCGACTTCATATAGTTTCGACTTACTGATTATTTTATTATTTGGTTATTATTTTATAGGGTTTGGATTTAGGGTTTAGGATTTAGCTTTAGGGTTTAAGGTTTATAGAATTTTGAGTTTTAGTTTTTCGACGGCGAATCCGCCGTAATATTGATTACCATTTTAAATAAAGTTTAGCATTTATGGTTTGTAGTGTATAGGGTTTAGCGTTTAGAGTTTAAAGTTTGGGTTTAGGATTTTAGGGTTTAGGGTTTATAGTTTAAATTCAGGGTTTAGAGTTGATAGAATTTGGGTTTTATTTTAGGATTTAGGATTTTAGTTTTTTGACAGCGAAGCCGCCGTAATGTTGATTACCATTTTTAATAAGGTTTAATATTTTGGGTTGATTAGGGTTTATTAGGATTTATTAGGGTTTAGGGTTTGAGGTTTTAATTTTTAGACGGCGAAGGCGCCGCAATATTAATTGTTATTTTTTATGTGGTTTAATATTTAGAGTTTAGAGTTTGGGGTTTAAGATTTAGGATTTAGGGTTAGAGTTTGAGTTTAGGGTGAAGTTTAGGGTTTAGTTAATTAAAATTAATCTAAATGCTATAAATTATAAATACTTAATATTCTAAGATTATTAAAAATAATAATTAATTAATATTTTATTAATTAAACATTAATTTATTAATATTTTATTGTTATTTTTATGTAGCCAGAATTTTAGGGTCCAAAAAATGTTGGTCCCCTAGCACTCCCCATTTTTATATATAGAGTAATGCTATTTCGATTGACTTCATAAGTCACCTAATGTGACACACACACCATCAGAATTATTTTTTGATATATGGTTGTTATTCTTGTCATATAATGGAGTTTATGAATAGGATAAAAAATGAGGGTAAAATAATATTATTCTTATATATATACATAAATTCTAGTATCCACAAAATTTGGTCCACAATGCTACACAATATTATGATATCGGTTATGTTAACTAAAATTGATCATACCAATAGAAAACTTATAAACATGACAACAAAAGCCCTAAGCTTTTACACAATTCCGATGACTTTATCCTCGCTAATTTTGTTGCATCTTCTCCCATTGGGTTAATTAGTTCTTAATAGTGTTTTAGAAATTTTTCGCCAGAACCATGACAGAACATGATACTTTTGATCTCATATGTATGAGCTTTTCAATAGTATGACCGATTTTGATTTACATAGTCAAAATCACAATATTGTTTACCATTATGGACACTACCATTGTAAATCGCATCTTCCTCAAACTTCCGCCTCCCTAAGGTTCCCCACACCATCACCGTGCGTTGCCAATTCCTCCCTCAAAACAAATCCACCAAACCCGTCGCCAACAAAACCCCCCAACCCGTCACTGTAAGATTCCTCCAACCTACGATCGTAAGTTGCCGTCGAATCCCGCAACCCATCCCCGTCGAATCCCGCAACCCATCGCCGTCGAATCCCGCAACCCATCGCCGTCGAATCCCGCAACCCATCGCCATATATTGCCGTCGAAACCCGCAACCAATCGCCGTCGAATCCAAAACCATCGCCATAGAATTTCCAACCTTCCGCCGTCGAATCTTTAACCCTTCGTCATCAAATCCACCAACCCCTCGCCATTTCATTCAGCAACCCATCGCCATCAAATTCGATTTTTATAATCGCCGTTGAATCTCCAACATAGGGCTAAGAAGAGAGACATGGAAAATCTCCAACATAGCGCCGAGAAGAGAGATCGGGAGCAAATTGTAGTTTGTCGTTTGTATTTGGACAACAAAATTTCATTTGTTTTTTTGTATTTGTATCGTAAGTTGTTTCTCCGAAGGTTGGCTTGGGCACTGCGGAGAAGACAAACTGGGTGTGGAAATCAGATTTTACGGAGATGGATTTTATTAGATCGGCCGGCTACAATAAAAGCTATGCACATAATTTAAAACTGTGCATAGTAGTGCTGAGCATAACATCAATATTTAGTTATTTAGTTTGATTGTTATTTGCGTAGGTATTTATTTATTTCGGTATGTACATAATGAATTGTTGGGATAAGTATGTATTTCATTTATACTTAGTTCTTCTTTCTATTATTTTATTATTTGTACTATTATTTATTTTTTTTATTTTTTTATTTCATTTTTTTATTTTTTTCCTTTTATTTCCTTTTTTTCCGCTGGGGTCTCCACGGAAACAATCTTCCCATCTCGTTGTGGGGTGGAGGTATGATTGCGTACATCATACCCTATACACACCCTGCCTAAGGACGGGATTTACTGTGTATGTTTGATTTGGTAAACTATTATTAAAAATATTACACTGCACCCCAAATTGTTAATTCGCTTTGAAACTACACTCGAATAGGGTTATTGTTTGATTTATTGGTATTGGAATGATAAATTATTGGTGTGCATGTACAGGAACAATCTCCTTCTTCCTAAAATCGGGATTTGAAATCCCGCTTTTTCAAAAGCTTAGACTATGTCCTACTTTTCGAAAACCTGGTATCAACTAACCACCCTAATTAATACTTTTAATTATACCCGCTTCATGGAAGAGGAGGATTTGTAAATTAAGGACTTCGAAAGGACGAGTCGAACACCTGACTTTTGGAAGGCCTGCGGGTGATGATTTCAAAATCGCCCACGTGGCACAAAAAATGTTTACCTAAAATATCCTTATATATCTCTATTTTTAACGAAATTGAATCATATCTGCAATAAATTAGTAATACTGGTCGTTTCTGCAGCTATAACTGCATCTACAT
>JAOYMZ010000010.1:156555-169161 GCA_025802335.1 Pinguicula primuliflora
GGTTCGAAGATGCTAGCGAAAATGGGATTCATACAAGGTGGAGGTCTTGGAAAGGATGGCCAAGGCATTGCCAACCCCATTCAAGCGCTGAGCAGGCCGAAGTCACTTGGATTAGGGTCGGAGTTTCCGAAAAGGAGGAGCAACTCAGCTGGCAAATCATCTCGCCAGCACCACGCAATACATTCTGGAGACGGTATCAGCAATTCGGCTACAAAGTCATCCCAGCAATGCCAACCAAGTCATCATGGAGCCAGTAAAACAAGTAGCAACTCAACAAGCAAGCCATCTACGCAGTACAGGTCAGGTGGTCGTGCAGCTACTGAAACAAGAAGCATTTCAACTGGTAAGACACTTAAGGAATACCGGCCAGTTCGTCGTGAAGGCACTGAATCAAGGAACAGCTCAACCAAGAAACCGTTGCAACGAAACCAGTCGAATTGCCTTGAAGACACTGAAACACAGAGCGTTTCAAACAGCAGGACGGTTGAACAATACATGCCAATTAGTCTTGGAAGCACTGAAACAAGGAGCAACTCAACCACGAAGCCATCTCAACAATATCGGCCAATTCGCACTTGCAAAATCGAAACAAGACGCATTTCGACAAGCAAGTCGTTTCAACGTTGTGAAGCTACTGAAACAAGTGGTCACTCAACCAACAAGCCTTCTCATCAATGCAACACAATCAACTATGGAGACACTAACAAACGTAGGAATTCGACCAAGTCGTCTAAGCAATATCATTACCAGCCAATTTGCCGTGTAGCCACTGAAACAGGTAGCATCCTAACCAGCAACACATCTCAGGCACACCAACCAACTGCAACGATGGCCAAATCACTGCCAAAACCGAAGGAGAAATTCGGTTTGTTCGAGAGGCATACCAAACAATGTGGATCGAAGATGGGGTTCGTTGGCAAGGATTTCCAGGGCATAAACAACCCGGTCTGGTTGCAGGTTGGAAAACCAGCAAAGGTAATCATTGAGAAATGATACATGTACATAATCCTTTTGTACATAAAATGTACATAATGTAGTTCTGTATAGATTTTTTTAAAAGTTGATGTCGTTTTATATTTAATGCTAGTGGGTAATTTTGTCATATTCAACAAAATTACATTTAACTTAAACAATTATAACACAAAAAGGATTATGTACATTTAACATTTTTTTGTAGTCAGTTTGACCTCAATAAATATCAAGGAATAAAGTATTTGAATTTTATACTTGACAGTTGAGTTTGAGTAACATGTTTTGCATTACATGCGTATGCAATTCAAGTTGACACTCAAAGGGGATGAGACAAGTTCCTGTTACATCCAGTTCTCATTGGACCCTATGGACAATTAGACATTAAACAATAAATTCCTACGTACCCCAAAAGTCCAAAAACGGACAAGTTCAGTCAACCATGCAATTGCAACCCCAGTAGAAAAATTCAACAAACTCAAATAGATATTATTTCATCACATTTGACTTGTTAGTGTTTGATTATGGGTGGTTGTGAGTGGTGATGGGGATGAGTCGATTGGCGATAAAATATGAAGAAACAAACAACTCATGTTCCCATTCCCAAGGGGAAATAAATTCAAGAGCTCGTGATTGTCGAAATCGGCATACAGAGTAGAGGTCGCCTCACCCAAATTGGAGAGTAACCCGCCGGAGTCGTGGGAGCAATGGCCGGAGCACCATCTGGACCTGCTGGAGTGTCTAAGGAGAGGGCCGGAGAATACAAGGGGAGGGTAACGCCTTACGTCGTGGTGGCATGCCTGGTGGCTGCCATCGGTGGATCACTATTCGGATATGACATAGGAATTTCAGGTGATCATCTGTATTTTGGCAATTTCTGTTCATAATTGTAGATCTGTATTAGATCCAATCATGGTTCTGTTACCAAGTTAGGAACTGCAAATCTGATATATACAATACAAACTATGTCATATGATTTTTCAATGTTCGAGCAGTAGGTCAGGACTAGGCACTGCCTAAGTGCGGGCCGCCGAATAACAGCTTAGATTGCTTATATGTCCGCCTAATCGGGCTTCTAGACCGTCTAGTCATTGTACGACCTGTGTGATTTTTTTGTAACACTTCCAAAATGAAGAGATGATTAATAGGTTCAGATAAAGACAAGAGTCATATGTTTGGCTCAAAATTCACAGTTATGTTGTGTTAGGTTGCTGAGAATAAGCACTTGAAGAATCCTGAATTTATCACCTGGGAGTGGGACACTACAAACATACTGGTGATGCTTCTACAGAAAAGAGATGATTTATTTATCTTTCTTCTTGTTTTTTTCTCAGGAGGAGTTACATCAATGGATGGCTTTCTGTCCAAATTCTTCCCCACAGTATACAGACAGAAAACACACGCCCATGAGAACAACTACTGCAAGTACAACAACCAAGGACTAGCAGCATTCACATCCTCTCTGTATCTCGCCGGCTTGGTGTCTTCACTGGTGGCATCTCCAATCACTCGAAAATACGGACGACGAAGAAGCATCATCTGCGGTGGCCTCAGCTTCATCATCGGAGCAGCACTGGATGCCTCCGCCATGAACCTGCCAATGCTCATCCTCGGTAGGATCATGCTCGGGTTTGGCATCGGATTCGGCAACCAGGTAACTTATTAAGTGTAACTGCGAGCCACATCTATGTTCCATAGAAATAAATGAGTTATGCGCTAAATTTATAATTATCAAAAACACTTTGATATGACGAATGAATAGAATTAGACACATAACATTCCCCACCTCACTTTTTTGATGTCAGTTTAGGCTGCTTATACACGAGAGCTCAGCCTACTCTTTCTCACATTTTCTCTGTTTGAAGGCAGTCCCGCTGTATTTATCCGAAATGGCACCCACCCATCTCCGCGGCGGTCTCAACATGATGTTCCAATTAGCCACCACACTCGGTATATTCACGGCCAACATGATCAACTACGGCACGGAGAAGATCCGCCCCTGGGGCTGGCGTCTGTCCCTCGGTCTGGCGGCGATGCCGGCGTTCCTGATGACGGTCGGAGGAATCCTCCTCCCCGAAACACCCAACAGCCTGATCGAGAGAGGACACCGCGATAGAGGCACCAGAGTCCTGGAAAAGATTCGAGGCACCACAGACGTGTACGCCGAGCTGGAGGACATCATCGACGCGAGCGAGCTTTCCAATTCGATCCAGCACCCTTTCAGGAACATACTCGAAAGGAAGAACCGCCCGCAGCTGGTGATGGCGATTCTCATGCCGACGTTTCAGATCCTCACCGGAATCAACTCGATTCTGTTCTACGCTCCGGTGCTGTTTCAGAGCATGGGATTCGGAAGGGATGCGTCGCTGTACTCGTCGGCGGTGACTGGGGCGGTGTTGGTTGCATCCACATTCATCTCCATCGCTACGGTGGATCGATTGGGACGGAGAACTCTGCTCATCAGCGGAGGGATACAGATGTTCGCCTGTCAGGTCATAGTCTCCATCATATTGGGAGTGAAATTGGGCAACGGGAATGAACTCTCGAAGAGCTTCTCCATAGCCGTTGTGGTTGTGATTTGTCTGTTCGTGGTAGCTTTCGGGTGCTCTTGGGGTGGATTGGGTTGGACGATTCCCAGTGAGATATTCCCGTTGGAAACCAGGTCGGCCGGTCAGAGCATAACGGTGGCTGTGAACTTGTTCTTCACTTTCATCATCGGACAGGCGTTCCTATCCCTTCTCTGCGCTTTCAAGTTCGGGATCTTCTTGTTCTTCGCGGGATGGGTTACGATTATGACGATTTTTGTTTACCTGTTCTTGCCGGAGACGAAAGGAGTTCCGATTGAAGAAATGGTGTTCGTGTGGAAGAAACACTGGTTCTGGAAAAAGATCGTATAGGAGTGAGGAAAATTTTGTAATTTGCACCTTATAAACCCAATGCAGGGAAACTTCAAATTACATCAACATTATCTATACAAAAAAAGTAAGCTAAACTCTCAGGTTGAATCTTAGATTTGTGTAAATTCACCCGAAAATGATATAAAATACTTTAAATTGCTTGACTTTAAATTCATTCCATAACATTATATTATTGAATATGTTGACGAGAACACTTACCTGACACCTAATACAGTATGCAGCTGACAAGGTAGGTTTAGAGTGGGGATACCTGATAAAATGATATAACGCATCCTTCTTCCAACAACCTCCAAGTATTCCCTTTTTCGTTTGGCTAAAATATCGATGATTTTTCATAAATTTAAATTTGCGTTTATAGTATTTAGCCCTTGAGTTTATAGGGTTTATCCTTTAGGTTGATATTTAGCTCTTGGGTTTATAACATTTAAATAGAGTTTTAGTTTTTTGGCAGCGAAACCGCCGTAATATTTAGATCTTGAGTTTATAGGGTTTATAACATTTAAATTTGTGAGAAATCGTCGATTTTTTGGCCAAACGGAGAGGGGGCCGCCTGGGGGTGCGCCATGTCCGCATACCTGACACCCAATGCTTATCACTCCTCGAATTCACCTCCCATCGAGGATAACATTAATCTTAATCCTCAATCACAATATAAAATATATACTATAAATAAAAGAGAAATTTTCCTATGTTTTCTACTTGCCGACAAGTGCCTATTGTGTTGAACAATTAATATGGGCCATTTAAAATTTGACAACCCATATCAAAGAGTAAATTAAATAGGATCACACTTGTTAAGCGAACACATTACACAAGCATCTGTCCAAAAAACCTCTCTGCAAACATTCAAATTCCTAATCGCCAAATGGCCAGTGCCGGGCCGGTGCCAACACCGGTGCAAACCCCCGAACACTTCTACTCCAGCGCCTCTGACCAGGGAAACTGGGAAACAATAGACCGTAGACAGCCAACGTTGAGGAGCAGGAATGACAGAAAAATATCGCCCTACATACAACAGCTTCAGAAAAATAAAGCAACACTGTATATAGCAAACTTCCAACCAAATTGGACAGGCAAAGATCTATGGATATTCTTCCAACCATATGGCAAGCTCTGGGACGTACATTCACCCCCTGCAATGATATATCAAGGTAAGCGTTATGGATTCATACGTTTTGAGAAAGACACAAATCTGCATGAACTCGTAGAAAAACTGAACGGTATGAGAATTGGAACATGTAAGCTATTTGTAAGCCTAGCCAGAAAGCCATGTGAATCAGCTCCTCAACAAGCAATTTCTTCTACGCTAGGCACGACAGACAGACAATTGCAGGTTGAAGGTAGACCCCAAGAACATCGTGCTACGGCGATTAGAGAAAATCTTGTGGTGGACTCTAACCTACGCCCCTAATCCTGAAAAAGCAGCATGGTTAGATACCTGCTTGGTAGGTTTCCCAGCTCCTATGCTAGACTTAGAATCGATGGCAAGAACTCTAAAGGAGCGACAATATGCAGGAGGAAAGGTTGTCCGATTAGAGGGTGGGGAGGTATTAGTGAAACTCCTAAAATCAGAGGACAGAATCAAGCTTCTCAGTGATGAAGAAACCAGTAAACAGCTATGTATACATAATCTCAGGCCATGGCAGATGAAGAATGGAAAGTTGGTGAGATCGACTTGGATCAAGGTGCGTGGAACTCCACTACACTGCTGGTGTGAAGATTTTTTTACGGAAATAGCAACTAGATTGGGTTCGGTGATGAAAGTTGATGATAAAACATGTGACAAGAGTGAGATGCAATATGGCTGAGTATTGATCCTCACTACGTCTAGTATCAATGTCTTTGCACAGATTAAAGTAAATACAAGGGAGAAAGAATTCACTATGCTAATAGAGGAAGAAGATAAAGTAGCCTCACGAAAGAAGACCTGAGCTTGGCCTGGGCAAATAAGAAACTCAATCACACTACAGGTTGAAGAAGGAACTTGCAGAAAAAATGATGAATGACCAGAACTGACAGCAAATCACAATAATTTGGCTTGCGAAAATTCTAAATTGCAGAATAGCCAAGTTAACAAAGAAATAGGACCATCTGCCTTAAGGACCGAGGAAGAGCAAGCGATGGACATAGATAAAAACATCACGGTTATGGAATCGGATGCAGGGATAGACAAGCATCAGGATGGAGATAAAATAGGGAATACAGAAAACGAAGAAGGCAACCAAAACGATAATGCATGGGCAGATTTGGATTACCTAATTTCGTTGGAAAGTATCTCCTAGAAGGTGTCGAATAACAACGAAGGTGGCAGACAATCGTCCACAAAAATAATTACTCCAGCAATCAAGTCGCGATCGAACACCGAGCCATCAAGCGATCCTCCTCGAGGAGAGCTATGACTGGAATTAAATGTGGGTGACACCCTAGGTCATTTACACATAATGTCGTCGGGAGTTGATGGGCACATCAAAAGCGCAAGACTCGAGAAGGGGTCGCACCAGATTGTAGTGCCTGAGACTAAAGAATCCAATGATCTGCAGCTAACATCGGTTCTTGAGGAAGGTGAGATTCGAGAAGAAAAGGTGGATAGGGGCGGTAATGTGCAGCCACAAAAATTGAAGACTGATGCTTACCAAATTGGGGAAAAGCTACACGCGGTCAATTTAATGAAGGGGGAAGACAATAATGTCACTGAGCCACCCAACCTAGAAAGCGCAGAGGTCCGAGAGTCATTAAGAAAGGAAAATGGCAATAAAGAAGCGTGTGAAGAGTTCATATTCAAATATGCTACAAATAAAGAAACTCCACCAAATCGGGCTAAGGATCGGACAGTCAGAAATGTGAAGAATAAAATTTACGTGGGTCGTCCAGTATATTGGGGGGTCAGTAAACCCACCCCCTTTAGAATTGCGGATTGCAATGAAAGCACGTTCGCGAATTACACACGTAAGTTGAAGGCACAGGAATGTCGAGGACGGTAAATAAAAAAGATGCGCGAGAACAGGCGGAAAGCTCAAACATTAAATGTTCAAATGGTCGAAACTCCACGCTCGGGCCACTGTGAAGCTGCAACCGTCTACTAGAGGAAGCGCGGGAAACTATGCTCATGGCACAGGCACTTAGGATTGATCTAACAGAGGATCACCTGGATATGCTGGTTCAAATGGAACTCCGTGATCAAGAAAATTGCAATATAGATTATTAGTGGATATTGAAATTATTAGACGTGCGGTAATCCCCGAAAATGCGATACTGTATATAATTTTCTGATAAATAAAACTCTTACCATCCAAAAAAACAACAACAAATTAAATACATGACGTTAGCTGCTGTAGTCGAATCTCTCTTGTTTATCCGATTGGTGATAAATCGTTTCAACCTCCCAGTTCTTCTCCTGCGGTCCAAATTTCTTCTCCGCGCAGCTTATTCAGTCTGCAAACAGGGGCACTACTTAGTCACAAATCTTAACTGTGAACCCTAAACAACAAGTTGATCGATTTTGTTCGGAATTGTTTCTTCTTCCTTATTGTCTGTGCTTGAAAAAAATGGTTGTGCTTGAAAAAAATGGATGCGCATGGACTTTTCATTCTCTCCAATGCTATGGGCCATGTGCCACTTTGCTTGAAAATGATATACCTTCCCAAAATGTTGGATGGAGATGACCGATTTTTTGAGCCAATGCCGGATTCACTCAAGCGGTTGACGCTAGGACAAGTTAAGGATGTTATTTTTTCCCAATTCAGGGATGGAATTTGGTTTCTGGGCTTTAGTTATTGCTGTAACATTACTATATTTTGTCTTCAAGAAGAGGAACCTCATCCAACATCGTCAGAAGTTCTTCCAGCATAAAGGTGATTTGCTATAAAAAAAATGTTGTAGAACTGATTTGTACAGCAGCAAGAGAGATTGGATTTCAGCAGACGACGAGATGTATTTAAGTTGCTGTTTGATCCGTTAAATTTTAAATCGACTACTCAGACTAATTGTCCAACAAGCAAGTGTCAAACATAGAAAAATTTCACTTATGATTGTTAAATTAGAAGTTCTGACAGTTTGTCTTAGAGTTTTTTCGAGTCTGGAATAGTATATGTCGGATTGAGAAGCTTATGTTCCTAGTTTTATTTGTGGCCGTCGAATTTCGATTCAATGGTCAGAAATAAAATGTCACTGCACAATGGCACAGGTCGGTTTTGTTGCCAAGCCCAAGCCTTGAAACTCGTGTGAAATCTGACCCGTGGATGCAACAAAGAAAAGATTGGAGAACCCTAAGATTTGGGAAATTCAATCTAACCTTCAAGTAGATATCAATGGCCCGGTACGGATCATCAATGTCATCCACCTTCCTCGTCGCCTTTGTTACCGGATTCACAGTCCCATTAAACTTCGAAATGCTCAGTTCATTTCAAGTTGTGAATTCCCCCAAATAAGTATCCACTGTCTTCCCAACAGTCTGCATAGGCGGTGAACAAACCTCCCTCGCTGTATTAAACACCGTCACATTTTTCTCCTTCTCCACAAATCGGATCACAATCCTCCTAACACTCTCCATGTCGAATAACCTCTTGTCATCGTAGGAAAACGAAAACCTCTAGATTTATGAGATTTAAAACCTTTGGGTTGGATTTTGACTCGTGGGTTTCAGGATTCGATAAACCAGCCTGAAGAAACATTAAGAACACGATATTTACGTGGTTCGGGAAGAATTCCTACTCCACGAAAGGACAATTGATCCTTCGTTTGTTTTTCTCCTTCTTTGTTCTCCACTTTAAATTGATACATCATTCTCCTCTTTATAGATCTATTTTTACACGATAGACACTAATCCCGGGATTTATGATAATCGAATCCCGAGAAATCAGGGGGAAGATTTTAGTCAAATCTTCCTCAAATATCTCTAACTAACACTCCCCCTCAAGTTGGGTAGCAGGATATCCGATATCTAACTTGGATAAGGCATCATGGAATGCTCTCCCAGCCACCGCTTTTAATTAGATGTCTGCTAATTGATCTTCAGATCTCACATAGGAAATCGTGATAACTCCAGATTCCAACTTCTCTTTGATAAAGTGTCTATCGATCTTCATATGTTTAGTCCGATCATGTTGAACCGGATTCTCAGAAATATGTACTACAGTCTTGTTGTCACATCGGAGAGGGCAGGATCGGTCAGGCGGGAATCCTAATTCAGTCATCCATTTCCTCAACCACAAGACTTCCATCACTCCCCTAGCAATGCCTCGGAACTCAACTTCTACACTAGATAAGGCCACTACCTTTTGTTTCTTACTTCTCCACGTCACCAAGTTACCCCCTATAAATGTGAAGTAGCCCGAAGTCGACCTCCAATCCAGTGGATTTCCTGCCCAGTTAGCATCAGTATAAGCCTCCATCTTCAGGTGACCATGCCTCCTGAATGTCACCCCTGTGTCAGGTGTTCCATTCAAGTATCTTACAATCCTCATAGCCGCATCCATATGACTCTTCTGTGGATTTTGCATGAATTGACTAACCACTCCAACTGCGTATGCAATGTCAGGTTTGGTGTGGGAGAGATAGATCAGTTTTCCCACAAGATGTTGGTACCTCTCCCGGTCCACTCCAGTATCACCATCAACAATCCTCAAGCCATGGTTAGGGACTATGGGGGTATCAGCCGCCTTGCACTCAATCATCCCAGTTTCAGCTAATAAGTCCAAGATATACTTTCTCTGGGAAATATGAATTCCAACTTTCGATCTCATCACCTCAATTCCAAGGAAGTACTTTAGTTTTCCCAGGTCTTTCATCTCAAACTCATTAAACAAACTCTTCTTTAGCTCACAGATCTCAGCATCGTCATCTCTAGTGATGATCATATCGTCGACATATATCAATAGGCACGTGACATGCCCCTTTCTTTTCTTTATGAACAAGGTGTGATCTGAATTACTTTGCATATAACCATACTTCTTCATAGCTAGAGTTAACCGTCCAAACCAAGCGCGTGGAGACTGCTTAGGCCCGTACAAGGCCTTCTTCAACAAACAGACATTACGAGGTCGAAAGTCATCTGAAAAACCCAGGGGTCCATCCATGTATACCTCATCTTCCAAATCCCCGTGCAGGAATGCATTTCTACATCAAACTGATGTAATGGCCAATCTTTGTTTGCCGCGATCGAGAACAACACCCGAATGGTATCGATCTTGGCCACCAGAGAGAACGTCTCAGAATAGTTCATGCCATAGGTCTGGGTGTAGCCCTTTGCCACAAGTCTCGCCTTATACCTCTCAATAGAACCATCAGCCTTTCGCTTGATCGTAAACACCCATTTGTACCCAACTGAGTGTTTGCCTGCCGGAAGTGTTGTTTTCTCTCAAGTATGATTCTTCTTAAGGCCCACATTTTAGCCTCTATAGTAACCTTCCAATCAGGTATAGTTAAAGCCTCGGTTACACTCCTCGGAATCTTCTCATTATATAAGGCCATCACAAACGCCTTCGCAGATATTGACTCTCTCCCCCTGAATAGATTTTCCATAGGATATCGTTGAGACCCAGGAATATGATCTGGTGAGTATTTTTTGGCTGCAACTCCTCTAGTGCTTCTATTAGGTAAGACCCGAGTTGGCTCTATCAGGGGTTCAACTGTAGGTGGCCCAACCACGGGCTCCGCTCTAGGTGGCCCAACCACGGGCTCCGTTCTAGGTGGCTCAACCACAGGCTCGACATCTACATTTGTGTGTTGCATCGGTGACAAATCAAGTGAGTCATGTACAACAATAGGTGGAGAAGAAGTATATACCTCGATATCCCGGGACGGAGGATCGGTGGACGCGTGAGTCGGAGCGGGCTGAGCTAGTTGTGTTGGTGTCACAAGAGACGGAGGAGCAATCCAATCGAGTGGGTCACTTGATGTCTCCCCCTGACCACTGGATGGGATTGCTTGATAGAAGAACTCACTTTCCATAAAATCACAATGTAATGTCGTAAACACCTGTCGGGAGACCGGATCATAACACATGTAACCTTTCTTATTCACCCTATATCCCACAAAAATACACTTTAGAGCACATGCATTAAGTTTTGTTCGCTGCCCCTTGGGAATATGCACAAAAACGGAACAACCAAAGACTCGGGGAAGTATGGTGAGATAGGAGGGTACCCAAACATGAGACAACAAAGCTTGCAACAGAGTTTTTAGCTTTAAAATCTTTGTAGGTAGACGGTTCACCAGATATGTGGCGGTTGCCACAGCCTCTGGCCAAAGATACTGAGGTACCCCCGAATCAAGTATCATGGCTCGGGTGATTTCCAATAAAATACGGTTTTTCCTCTCAGCTATCCCATTCTGTTCTGGAGTGTACGGGCAGGTAGTTTGATGAATAAGTTCCTGGCTCGCAAAGAATCTCGACATCGAATGATTAACAAACTCCCCCCATTATCAGTTCGAAAAATTTTCACACCCACTCCAAATTGAGTACAAATCATAGTGTAGAATAAAGAGAGCTTTTCAAAAATATCAGATTTATGTTTAAGAAAATAAATCCAACACATCCTCGTGCAAAACATCAATAAACAGTAAGAAATATCGCAATCCATTTGCACCCTCAACTAGGGCAGGCCCCCACACATCAGCATGAATAAGTTCAAAAGGACTCTCAGAATGAATACTAACAGGAAAAGATGTTCTGTGAGTTTTTGCCCGAGCATAAGACTCGCACTTTATTGGAAAACCAGAAAATTTGGGAAACAACTTATGTAAATAACCATCAGAAGGATGCCCAAGACGACGATGCCACAATCACCCTCGTTGATCTGAAGAAACGGTCAAAGAACTGTCGCACAATGTCACTTCATCCACATAATATAGCCCAACTCGCTCACTGCCATGCCCAATGATCTCCTTCGTCCGATTATCCTGTAACAAGCAGAAGGTCAAATACATTAATAATGTGCAATTGAGCTCCTTGGTGACATGGCTAATAGATAATAATTTGTGAGATAAGGAGGGCACGAGTAGACAATTGAACAACTTCAGAGAGGGAGTTATCTCAATTGTCCCGGCATGAGTTACGGCTAATATCTCCCCATTAGCCGTTTGAATAACCTTCTTACGAGGATCTTGCACATCAATAATATCTGAGGCATCATATGTAACTGTATCAGTGGCTCCACAGTTGAATATCCAATTACGAGATTTAGATCCTGAACTAATAAGAGCATAAGATATATCGTCATCAAAATCACCAAAACACCCTTCTCCGAAATATTTGGGCCCGTCCATCCCTACAGGTGTTAATTTGGACTGTGGCCCAGACTTTGGCCCAAACTGGTGTCGTCTATTTTTTAAATATTCTAGTCCATTCAAACACTTAGGAAAAGGCCCAATAGATTCATTTCGAGTGATAAAAGCCAAAGGATAAGACAGTAAATTCATACCCCTGTCGACGTTACATCTATGTGACCCTTACTGTGCTCCACGTGACCCCCGACGGTCTCCATTCATTTCTCTCCCATCGATATCCTTCGATCTCTGCTTCATGGATCTGTAATTCTCTCTCGGAGTGAAGGATCCGAGTGATTTCGAGGCGACAGCAGTCCATTGCCTTTCGTCACTGTCCTCCGTGAGTCCTCCGTCTTCACTACCTTCACCCATTGCGACGGTCCCTTGGTTCTGGCAGCAACCAGGCTATCGTCTCCCGCCGCCCCTCCTGTTTCCTGCCGCCTTCTGACAATCT
>JAOYMZ010000010.1:191503-206597 GCA_025802335.1 Pinguicula primuliflora
TTTAAATGTGATATAATTATTCTTGCACATTCAAAAGTCCTTCTGCAAAAGTCTTTCTGCAAAAGCATAAGCTCTCCCAAGCACAGCCTTAATATCTCACTCCCAAAAAATTTGGCATGAAAAAAATACGAAGTCACATATTTAGCAATATCAAGTAACCAGTGAGATACAACTGCGAGAGATGTGGATCTACTCAATAGTGGACCAACACTTGCACAAGAACAGAAAACCGTTTGTTCAAAAAAAACCAAACTATGAATGAAATCAACTAATAACAGGGAGATATTGAGAGAACAAGTATAGATCTATGCATGCACAAACTAGATTTTGCCAAATCAGTCACATGCACGAAGTTTCCGGACAGATCCGAGCCTTAGCCTGGCTCTGAACCTGAAGATACCACTGTGAGGATTAAATTGGCTCCGGATCTTAAGGTAGAACATAAGAACAGTCATTAAGCCTCAATAATCAACAAGTAGAACTCGAAAATCTCACATCACGTGCAAGAGAAACTATAAACGGAATCGTAAAACTCTTATTTCCGAAGATAGATCTCCATGAGATCTATTCAAATCCATCAATAAAACTTCCTGAGACACAAGTCATCAGTCAAATCGGCAAGAACACAGCCTTTCAACAGCTCGAACAATACAAAAACGGGCTCAAACTAACATAAATCTAGTAAGGAGTAAAGATCAAAGCGAAAACCACCAAGAGACTGGTTTAATGGGTGAAGTCTTGAGTAAAAGAGTAGAATCAGGTTAGGGTTTGAGGAGCAGACGAAGAGTCAGCCGAGAGTTTCAGAGAGTCCATAGAGTTCGAAAAGTAAGAGTCAAAAGTGATCGAACAAGCCTTCTAAATGGCTTATATATCATGGAATTCATGCCTTAACATATATGCATACCAACAAAATCAGATGGGCCAAGAATTAATCACAAGCCCAGATCATCACAGTTGGTAAGAATCAGGTAATGGACCAGATTAAACAGTAGCCCAAACAGTCACTCAGCCCATCAAATCGCATAGCAAAAAAAACCCATAAGTTGAGTCCAAGATATGTGTTGAGGTCAAATAGGTCATGTTCTTGCATAAATGAACTTCAGCCTAACAATTATGTATGCATAATTCGGCCAACAATTCATTTGAGTCATACAAAGAGTAATGCTATTTATGACTCAAATATGCAATTGGTTTTGCTTATTTTATAGAGTAATGCTAATTGAAAATATTAATTAAAAATAAATAAATGTTATATGTACATAAGCATTTTGTACATAACCTGTACATAATGTCGTTTTGTGTTATAATTGTTTAAGTTAGATGTCGTTTTGTTAGATATGAAACGACATCCGCTTTTGAAAAAATCACACAAAACGACATTATGTACAAAATGATTATATACATGTATCATCTCTCTTAAAAATATTAAATAGTCAAGTTCTAAAATTATCATATACAAAAATATCAGTTCTGAAATTATCATATATATTTAATAACTTGTGCTAAATTTTTATTTTTACATCGTAACACGCTATTAAGATAATTTGTTACTCTTTAAATTTATATTTTATAATATGTTAATTTATTAATTATTTTATTCTCCCAACGGTACAAAACGAGTGATTATTTTTTTATTTTATTTTATTTTATTTTATTCTTGCTAGCCCAAGCCCAACCACCCCCAGCAGAGCCGAGCAGAAGGTTGCACATGCCGCGATTTCTCTTCACAAATCACATCCTATCCACAACGGTTCCTCAAATTGCCCAACCAAATCATCGGAATCCTCACCCACCGCCGCGCGACGCTCAGTTCCAGACATCGCTCTTGGATGCCACGCCGGCGTTCCATTCTCGTACGGATTGCAAGTCAATCTCCTCAGATCACTTCCGTCAAGTCGGACCATGTACAAATCACCGTAAGGCTGGAACTGGTTCGGAAGACTCACCGGATCCGCCGTCACTCCTCCCAAATTAGAGGTGAAAAGTAGCCAAGCTCCATCTCCGCTGAAGCACACGTGATTGAGCCTCTCCCTCTCCAATTCAATCCCCACAACTGGAAGCCGACGAAGATCCGTGCCATCTGCTCTGATCAAATAAATACCGAATGTGCCATCGTCGTTAGGATTGTGACGATTCGAAGAGAAGGCGATGAGTTTCCCATCAGGGGACCAGCTCGGCATGGTATCTATCCATGGGCCTTCTGTCAGCCGACGGATTCCGCCATCAAACTCGCCGTTGATCGCATCAACGATGTAAAGATTCTTGTGACCGGATCGACCGGATCGAAACACCAAGAATTTCCCATCCGGAGAGCAGGAAGGGAAAGCATTGTTGCCGGTATTTTCGTCGGTCAGAATTTTGATTTCTACCGGGATCTCCTCACGATCGTATTCGTCGCTGGATAGATGGTCCGGATCAAACGTTAATCGAGCAATCTGTACCGTCCTGCTCGCGGATTGGAATATGGGTCCAATCGATGTGAAGATGATATTGTTATCTGCAGGGCTCCATGAATTACCAAAGCTGACACGATTATTCAACAATGTCCACCTTCTCGAACCGTCGGATTTTACAATCTTCAGGCCGGGATTGTGCTCAAAATCGTGATTGAATGCAATGAGATGACCGGAAGGCGAGAATGTAGGGAAATTGCCGTTGATCCTGAGCAGCCCCAGATTATCGACGGGACTAGTTATCGGCTCGAGATGGGGAATCTTGGATTCGCCGTTGGCCCCCTTTCCTCTAAACCGATGATACCCGAGAAAAGTAGAGTCTGGAGACACAAAAGGACTGTAATGGTGGAAATCAGGGTTCAGCAGCTCGGTCACCGGAGAGAATTTCTGAGTCTCCACATCGAGGATCTCAATGTGGCGATATCTCCTTCCCTTTCGCCTGGTGGCGATGACTATTTTGTTCCTATCGTGCATAGCTGCCGGTGTGAAACAGTGTAGCCCCGGGGGAGTGACCCGAACGGGGGCAAGAGCAGCACCCGATAACAAGAATTCCTCCGGCAACTCAACTCTGTAAATCGCCCACCATCCATCATCAGCTTGCCGGTGGAAATAAAGAACGGAGTCGCCGGACCACGTCGGCCAACCCCCGTGCTGGCACACCATGATTCGCCTTGTGGGATCGGATACCTCAAACACAACAATATCGGTCTGTAGATCATGAAACTCACCTCCCCACGGCCGATTCCCGTATGAAGCCACAGCAATAATATTTCCAGATTTTGAGATGGACGGACTGTAATCAACCGACCCCGGAGGAGTTAACCTCTCAGCTTCCCCTCCTTTATCATTGATTCCAGTAGAGTACAGAGAGCACCAGCTCCTGAACGGCTTTTCCGGCCTCTGATGAGCCGAAACGAAATACAGACGTTCCTTGTGGATGAGAGGTCGATCATGGAAGAGGCTTTCGGGTGGAGAATGGAGATGTTGGGTTTCATGTCCAAGGTGTTTGATGAAAATACGAGGCGCTCCTGTTCTCTCAGAGATGTAGACAATGGTCCTGTCATCGTCGACGAATTGGCCGTTAAAATTGATGGACACACCGTCTGTGAGGCACTGCTCAGGGGAAGGATCCGAATCAGTGGAAAGACGGACGTTGAAGATATCGAAGCCGTAGCCAGTTCTGCCTACGGTGGAGAAGACAATTGTTCCGGCAGGATCCATGAGATTTGAGGATGGAATATGGTTTTACAGTAGAACGAGCAGAGGTGAAGATTCAGGTCATCTATGATCTATGCAACAGCATACACTTCTATTCTATATATGGTGCACAGTTACAGTATCTACTCCACACGAGTGAGTAGCAAAATGAAGATGTGACGTGATGATCTCGTTCTTATCCTTTTAGACAAGTTCGCTCCCCAATCTTATCTTTTGTATGTCTAAATAATAGTAGGGATGATGCCACTAATAATTATGACGTCATCCATTTTGATAAACGATAATCGATTCGTCGAATAAATCAAAAACAAAAAAGAGATAAAAAAGAGAAATAAAATAAAATATAATATAATATAATAATCAAATGAAAAGTAATAAAAAAAGTTAGTTTCACATTTCTCCACACCAAACAGATGGGACGGCTGCACAGAAAAAGGAGGGACAGACAGGATCCTTGCACAAAAAACTGTCAGGTCAGCAAATGTGGTTGTGTTTTGTGAAGATTTTTTGCACTCTTATGGTAGTTTACTTCCGTCAAATATATATATAGATTTCGAAAGTTTTTTTTTTATTTGATAGGTAAATATTTCGAAAGTTGTAAGGAGTAACATAGTTAGTGCACGAGAAAATTTAATGACAGTTTAATATTATTTTTGTTATATTCAATAATATGACAATATGTAGCATAGTATTGAATGTGTTATATCATTTTCGAACGAAAGCCAATCCACTCACGTAAATTGGAAGGATCGAAGTCTGAATTGGGTTCGATTCCATGTGGTTGAAATTAAGAGTCAGCCCCACATCACAAGATGTGCCTCGTCTCTCGTGTTGCCTTGTCCTGATCAAATTTGGGGATCTCGAACTAGGGGTAAATCGTTCGGGCTAAACGGGCTTTTCGTTCGGATCAGACTGTTTAACCCATTTTGAAAAACGAGCGGATACGGGCGGGTTGGATGTCGAAAACGGGTGGTCCGGTTTTTTACAACGAAAAACGGGCGGATACAGACTTTATCCGTATAACCCGTATTTATAATTAAATATTTTTAATTTATTATTTATATAAATATATGAGCATATACGGGCTAAACGAACGGATAAAACGGGCCAAACGAGTAAAACGGGCCAAATGGACGGGTAAAACAGGCCAAACGGGTCAAACGGGCCAAACGGCCAAACAGACGGGTAAAACGGGCCAAATGGGCCAAAAGAGTTAAAATAAAACAGATAAACCGGGTTAAACGGGCGGATACGGGCTAAACAGGCTAAGCCCGTATCCGCCCGTCAAAAAAACGGTCCGGTCCAAATCGGACAAAAAATAAAACGGGCCAGCTTCGCCCGCCCGCCTGTATGCCGCACTCTACCTCGAACACGAAATAAAATAATACACCACACCAAAAATACACTAAACTCACTTGGTGCAATCTAATGATGCCCTACAAAAATATTGGGGACAATATGTGTGGATAATATGCATTTGGTATGTTTTTTGTGCTGACTTTTTGATAGAGAATATCACTTCTCAAACAGGAACCACGCTCCCAATGGTCTCAACAAATCTATTTTTTTACCATACATAAAACTATTTAAACTGATAAGCCAAAAAGGTAAAAATGGCAACAGTCAGTGCAATCCTAACTACTATTCCTCTCTGGAGGGCCAGACGCAAGTAATGTATATTAGACACCACCTAAGTACTGGTAGGTCACCATCTGCCTTCCCGAATGCCACATAATCACCCGCCCGCTTAGAGGTGTCCAAATAAAAATTTATCATGGACTTGCAACCAAGAGACGGTTTTCGGGAGAAACACTAAATGGAACATATTTCACAAGCTCGCATCTTAGCCCTTTTTCCCTCAGCCACATCAACCTCCCAGCATCGATGATATCTTTGCACATGTGGCCCAACAATGCCCGATCAATGGCATCCATATTCCTTACAATGTCGTCAACGACAACCCAGTCCGGTTCCACGATCAACTCTTTCTTCCCAATCCTACACTCAGCAAATGGAAATTGATCCACATACATAACACAGAGTTCAACAGTTCCCACATGGAAATGGAGAAAAAAAAATTCAACTATAAAGACACGATCGGATTTAGCTATTTTTACTGGCATCACAAGACGGTAGAGTATGAATGCGAATGAGTGAGAGATACCATACATCATCTCAGGAGGAATAGAGCAGTCGGCAGAAGAAAATTCTGCGCCATGATCGGAATCAACTGCCCAGCTAGTAAACCATGAAATAGCATGGAAATCTTCCCGTGAAAATCCAATATCAGACATAAATCTCTTGTCTGTACAATAGAATATTTTTACGCGATCATTTATAAAGTGAAAAAAAAGAGAGACAGAAAACGTTAATAAGAAACATCAGCAGAAAAAAAATAAATAAAGTTTTAGTCGATTACTCGTGTAACTTTTCCATTGGCAGAGATGGTGGCAGCACGTAGCAATAGCTAAGCCTGTGGCACGGCAACAACCTTGGGACTGAGCAGCAGAAGACTCATTGAGAGGTTGCCGAAAGCAGCATCTTAAAGTCACATCTACAAGAAGCTGAATGACATACAACACAACAATCTAAAGGAATACATATGTACATATGATGCAAAACACTGGAGTACCCGTTGCTACCCCACAGAGATGTTTGCCAATTGCAATATAACTTCCTCCGTGTAATGATTCTACGGCATACAAATCCAGGTCTTCTACTGCAATTCAAAGATTTTACAGATCAAATCTATGATTCAGCCATCAGAACAATCTAACATAAGTTCGCATAGAGCAGAACTTAATATATGACGCTCACAAGCATAAGATTCTTGAAAATGGAAAACCAGTCATACAGAAAAAAAGTACTATACTCGTAAGAATCATAGACAGCTTCATGGAAAACCTTACTGTCAATTCTCAACCTCTCTATCTCTAAGTCCTCCTTCTGTCGCAAACTCCTGTCAGCCTAAGAGTGGGATTACTAGTAAGAGAACTGGAACCATTCGGAACTGAATCCATAAATGAATACATCATGACATCTTGTAAGAAAACTTACTTTCAACTTATATGACTTCCTCTCCACTAGTACCACCTTCTTGATCCCATAACAATCTGCAAGAACCTGTGTCAAATATCCTCTTCCAGCACCAAACTCAACAACCGCAGAAGCATTAGGATCCATCACGGGCTCTTTGGTAGTGTCACCCTGCTTACTTGCAATAGTAGTACCCAATAGATCTTTTTTCAGCACCCCAAACTCCTCCAAATTTCCAAGAATTGATGCCTGCTGTATAACATGTTTCTCTTTAAATGGCAATTTCCTATAACGAAGAAACACTCCATCAGATTGTAGATCAATCTCATCCACAAGAACATACAAGCCTGCAATGTTTATTAAATACTTGTCAACTTCTCTGTTTGTCCAAATGCTACAAGCTTCTGGAATCTTATAAGAATCTCGAATGCAGTTGCTTAACGATGCATGGAACGACTTGATCTTAGCAACCAATTCCAAAAATGTGGAAATAGACATGGCATAGACTGCATTCCTTTTCACCTCAGAAGTAACTGCAACTTCATCGGGTGAGCTGCTACTTACCTCCTCCTCCTCATTTTCTCTGCCCGTATTAATGCCCTTCTTGTAGAAAGGCTGTCGGGCGAGAGATTGAGTCTGTTTCATCAAAGGGCATTTTTTCAAGTGGCTTTGTACATTTCCTTCCAACACACAACTGTTCGTAAAGACGCAAAACGAATATAACTCTTCAATAAAAATGAAAGCTAACGATGAATAGTGTGATGATGAAAGAGGCATTCATTACTGAGAAGGGTCGATTGGGCATGAAATCCATCGTCCATCAGACCTCTCGGCGTGGTTCCCGCAGAATCTGTGAAATCGAGAGAAACTAGTAAATACATTAAGCTTAACGAAAGATTACATACGAGATGTCTGAACAAAGAACAGTGGCGAGTGTGCTACGGTGAATTGCCGAAAGGGGACTTCGAACAGAATCTCTTCTTCTTTGGGAGCCAGAATTTGCAGTGCGACGCCATTTTCCCGATACTACTTCGTATCTGAAATCTGATCTGATGGGTTGGTCTTGGTCGTTTTAATCAAATATTATATTGGTCTGGCTCGTAAATGGGCCATATAATAAGTGAAGCCCAATTAAAAAAGTTAGCTTTAAATCCGTAAGCCCACAAATTCAGAACAAAGGACTTGTGATTTAAGTAGTGCCCTAACCCTTTCCCCATCCACATTCCTCATCTCTCATCTCATATTGCTGGCAACCAAACCCTAATCGCCTGCATCGCCGCGCCGCGAAGATGCAGATCTTCGTCAAAACGCTAACTGGTAAGACCATTACCTTGGAGGTAGAGTCCTCCGACACCATCGATAACGTCAAGGCTAAGATCCAGGATAAGGAAGGCATCCCGCCGGACCAGCAACGCCTTATCTTCGCTGGAAAGCAGCTCGAGGATGGCCGTACGCTCGCAGACTACAACATCCAGAAGGAGTCAACCCTCCATCTTGTGCTTAGGCTACGTGGTGGCGCTAAGAAGAGGAAGAAGAAGACATACACCAAGCCAAAGAAGATTAAGCACAAGAAGAAGAAGGTGAAGCTCGCGATTCTCCAGTTTTACAAAGTAGATGACTCCGGCAAGGTGCAGAGGCTGAGGAAGGAGTGCCCAAATGCTGAGTGTGGCGCCGGAACATTCATGGCAAATCACTTTGATCGTCACTACTGTGGCAAATGTGGACTCACTTATCTCTACAAAGCGGCCGAGGCCGGAGGTGATTGATGATTTGAAGTCATCTATCTCGTTTCGAAACAATTTCAGACTTATGTTTTCAATTATGCCTGTTCATTTAAATTGATGGATTCCGTTTTTAATGTTTTGTTTAATCAACATTTCGAATTTATCTTTAAATTAAAAAATCCTATCTTTATATATATTCCTGCTTTGACTTATATCTTTCGTTTGATGAACTTGGATCGAATTTTATAGGGATGCTTCATGTTAGATTGATCTTGTTAAACTAAACTATCTGGCGTAGGGGATTTGAATCCGACCTGGGATTCACATAACTATATTGAAATCACTAATTTCAGTATTGCTTTGGATAAATATAGTGTCTTTCTTCCTTCTATTTAGTATTTTTATGCAACAATTTCATTTTGCACTTCTAATATGTGTCTATTGCACCAAATGAAGCCATCATACAATACATGTAACATAATCCTGCCACGATTTTGATGCAGCACCAGTTCTTTGTTACTTCTGCATTCCCCTGATATCCATCCATGAGTAGTTATACTGACGATCCCTTATTCTTCTTTTGGTCTGCATCAAATCTTATATTCAAATATTACATACAAGCATACCATTGAAGGTCATAAGTATGTGTATTCAGTTGGAACTAATTTGACCTCACAAACGCCCGCGGGAACATCTTCGAAAAGGCCGAATATTTTGCTTTAGTGAGCAACACATATAGTCCATAGAAGGGAAGATGCACCAATGTCATGCCCAAGTACCTTTGACAAATTCAAGTTAGTATATTATTAGCAGGAGAACAAATCCTAGTTTACTTGTGTTTTGGTGAAAGTGGAGAGACCTGCTATACGGCACAACTAATAAGCACACCAAACACACGATTGTGTCTCACAATTCCTGGTGTGGGACCCACAAAACCCACATGTGAGCGAAGGCTTGCTTATTAGTGTGTGTTTTAGCATTTTCCGAAAGTGGATGATATCCTTAGCTTACCATAGAGGAGCCTGTGGAGTGGAAAGTTCCAGGAAAGGATATGGCCACCTGCGTATGAGTTTGTTCAAGTCAATCCAACTTTCGTTTCAGACAGAACCTTGTTTCAATAATGCAAATTACTTTGTGTGTGCTCACCATGAAACGCAGCATGCATGGACAACCCACTGGAAAATGATGTAACTACAGCTCCATAGAATGAAGTAGATGAAACCGGACCATGTAAATGGCTGATGGGAAATTGCGTTTGATTAGCTTAGGAAAAAATAGGAATATTTTGTAGGATAGAAGAGATGGCATTGTAGCTGTGAGTTTACCAGGCGATTCAGAGCAGAATCAAGTACAAGAAAAACTGCATTCAGGGAATGCATGCACACAATCAACTGCCATGTGATGAAACGGATACAACGTCAGGAAAAGCATAAAATATGGCAGTAAGAAAATGTAGTTTTGTATATGAGGTATAAATGAGGCAGAAATTTTATAATGCTGGGCGGTATATATCGGATAGTTCCGAATTCTAATATGGACATTCATTGTTGATCCGACGGTCAGGATCAACAACATTTAAGAACTAAGTAATCCACTCCTGACCGTCAAATCAACAAATGGACGGTCGGGATTAAAATTCAGGGTATTTGTCTTAGATACAAAGTCCGGATTAGAAAATTTTCGATAAATGAGGTATGACAGTTAACTATGCTCATGGTAGGACGGTAATGCTCTTTTCTTTTTACTTATCAACCACCATGACTACTCATTTAAAAAAAAAATTGGTAAAAGATTGAAGCATTCCAGTAAAACAAAGAACGTAGTTTTAGAACAAGAAATTCTTTACAATCCAGTAAAAAATGAACACCAAATATGAGGAAATGCGCACCGGGGTAAGCTTGAAGTGGTCACTCATCATGAACGGTACCAGAAGACCCCAGAACACAATATCTGTAAGCACAACAGCTCCTGCACAGGTCTACCAAATAATAAAACATTGAGCAACAGTCAAAATCATATCAATGCTGCAACCGTGTAAGCGAAAATGTAGACTTGTATATGAGGTTGTGGAGTGGAAGCATGATGTCAATATTTCATTAGTTTCCTTTCATTTTCATCACTGATCTACGAGCGACATTTCTAACGTAGAAATCCAAAAAAACAAATACAGTTTTCAGGAGAACGACTGATTAGTAGGTTGCAAAGCTCAAGAGACATGTTGAATATAAGGAGGAGAAATTCATTCAGCCTCGCTGCCGCGTAAAGAAATAAAAAGTTGGGGTGTAAATCCCCAAGAACGTGATACTCAATAGAATATCCTCAGCATTAAGCACACGAATAAAGACGGAACCCTAAATATTGAGGAGACTAACCTGATAACTAACTAACAAGAGATTCTCCAAAATATCTAACTTGATGGATCCTGTCCTTTGCTCCTCCTCAGAAGCTGAAGTTGGTCCATTTTTAACATCTTCAGAGTCCTTTTTAAGAAATTTCTCTTTCACCTCGGTCTGGTCAGCAGTTTTTTTCTCGTATATCCTACATCCCCTAGCAGATACGATGGTACCAAGCTACAGTTGAACGAGTTCATTAGTAGGAAGAAATTTCAATAAGCACAGCCAAGCTCATACGTTTTAGTCTCCAGATTCTAAATAAGATAAGAGGTAGCAATGCACATACCGCCAAGTATAGCGCAACCAACGTAAAAGTCCACCTGGAATAGGAAACAACATAAAATCAGTTGGTTTTATAGCACTGCAGTTGACAGTTACTTGGTTTAGGTGCTTGCCCGTTATTATAAGATGGACAAACATAACCTGAATGTGGGAGTGATTCATCAGTACAGAGAAGGAAATTTATGTAGCAAAGGAACCGGATGCAGGGCGTAGCAAAGCTTTTCAAACAGTGCAATATCTCACACATAGAGCAATAGGTTATCTGAGATCAGATAGATCAGGCCTTAGGGCTTTCCTATGTTGAGGCTCAGATAATTGATAATATGTAAGTCTACAAAAGGCCTTTTATATTTTTTGATAGAGCGCTGCTACAGGTACCGAAATTCCAACCGAATTTAAACCGAAAATGGGGAAAATGACAATTTTGCCCCCTACTAAGCACAACAACATGGTCAGGGCCAGGGGTAAAATCGTCTTTTTACCCTAATTCGGTCGGAAATTTTGATTTCTTTTTAGTACCAATGGGGTTTTTCTTTTTGATATGGTATTCCTCGGCCAGAAAGCGAGTGTTAAGTAAATGTTAAGACTTTCAGCAAAAAAATCAGATACAAGCAGAACTTTGACGCATTTTAGAACTTAATGAAGGAACCATGCGCCTCTTACTTTGCCAAAGAGTAAATAAACAACTAACTTTAGAAATTAGATTTGAAATCAAAAGATGTGAGACCTCAACTTAACCCCCACACGATCAAATATCTGCAAGCATTATAATTACAACTAGGTTATAGAGATGTATATATCACATATCGATCGATAGATAGATAGGTAAACGGAGAGATTGAGACAGAGAGTGCGAGAGAAAGGGATATAATATTACTGTGTGTAGAAAAAGAAGGAAACGAATCCAAATGTGCTCACGATCTCGTAAAGCAAGACCACCATAATAATGAATGCGAAAGCCCGATAACAGAGAAGCCATCTGGGATGGATGCTTTTCCAGCACGGTATCCATAGGTCGGAGGGATTGATTGTCTCCTGTCCTTCTTCACCCCCGTTCCTCTTAGAAAGTACGACGATAGCTCCGGTCGCCGGTAGGACGACGACGATCGCAGTAACCAGCACTTGCCACTGCAACCAGTAATCCAATCCGCCGTGAATGGTGGAATTGGTCATGTTTCACTGTGTGCGAGTGGTCGAGCTAGAGATAGAAGATGAAATATGCAATTTGGGCTGACCCCGTCCCTTTTGTATTATGATATGATTTATGGATCTGGAGATTAGCGAATAGCGACCCACTAGACCTGCCAAATTTTTCTAGTACTGTGAAATTAAAAATCAAGTTTGCATCGTCCATACATTATTATTATTGGTGGACTCTACTCCCCCCACCCCCACCCACCGGCGGACACAACAAGGACGGGGGCACGTGTCCCAAAAAAAAAACCGGAAAAAAATTTAAAAAGATTAGATATATTTTATTATTTTTTTAATCCAATATTATTAAACTACTTGTTTCAATTCCTTCGTTCATCCCTTCTATTGCTGCGTATCTAAACCCTTTTTCTCCTTTGACCTTTGTTCTCTTCTTCCAATTGATGCGCTGGCCGCTGGGTATTAAAAAATTGAGGTTTGTTTGCAACTTTGCATCAATTTCTCAGTTCGTCTCTTCTATTTGCATTCAATTCCATGTTTCTCGCTTATTCTGTAGATTTCTCACTATTAATATTTTTCTATTATATCCATGCCCCGTGCTCTGTGCGTAGAGATGATTCCCTGAAGCTTGCTTCTTAGAATGAACGTAATTTCCAAGTTTGAAGCTGGTACTCCTTGATTAGGAACATACTGCTTTGGTTCTGGATTCAGATCAAATGCAAATTATGGATCAGGTGTTTTCCATATAAAGATGAAAACCTCAGATTGATTAATAGGAGGGGCTGAAACAAAGGCAAAGGCAGAGGCAATACTACTGGTGTTATGATGCAGGCGTGATCTGGATTGGGTGAAAGTTCTCTCCTTTTTGTTTTTTTTGATTTGGTGTTCTTACTTGTTCTTCCTGGGCAGTTATTCTGGTCCAACAGCTACGCTAGACTAGTTTTGTACATATGTAAAATTGTGGTGAATGAAATTTTTTGGTTAAGCAAAAAAAAAAATTCCAAGATCGAAAAGGCAGGATGACCAAAGTGAATATATGCATTATTGAATCCAAAAAATAGCACATTCAGAATGCATTTGGGTATGAGCAATTGATTTTGGTCTGTTTTAGTTGATAGTCTATCGAGCAATTGATTTTGGTCTGTCTTTGTTGATAGTCTATCGAGCAATTGATTTTGATCTGTCTTTGTTGTTAGACTTTATGTTTGTTACTTTTATTGTAAAGGATATTTTAGTTTAGTTAGCAACGATGTTATTATGCAGCAGTATTAGACAATGAAACCCCGCAGGGAACAATTGTAAATTTTAATATAATTATTTTGAATATTATTGTTTTTTATATTATTAAAATATTTGTAATTATTAATATGGGGCAGGTTCCGTGGCCCTGACTTTTACCCTGATTTTAGTCCTGATTTTTCAATTCCGACCACTAGGATTCCCCGTTGACGGAATTGAAAAATCAGAGCTAAAATCAGGACAAAAATCAGGGTCATATAACCTTCCCGTATTAATATATATTAAATATATATATAACACGAAATTGGGGCATCGTCACCCCGTACAAAAAAACCTGGATCTGCCACTGCCCCTACCCCCACCCCAAACTCCTACCATAATTAAAATATAAATAGCATATAATTTGTGATTTAAATTCACGACTATCATAAAAATACTTACGGAAAATGTGGCTTGCACGTGGCCGCACGCGCTTCAGGGAAAATTCTATCGTTTTAGCATAAATTATTTAAAAAAATAAAAATAATTAAATAATAAGTATATCGAAACTATATGAAGTTACATGTCATATGGAAGTGCACGATGCGCTTATAATTATTGAGACCTCCATTTCGGCAAACAATGAGTGATTCACCAGATATTTTAGATTGTAATTTGTATTAAAGGTGAAAAGTTTATTACAATAATAATATTATGTTTGAAATCTTAAAAAAAATGTCACAACAGGAAATGAGCTGGCACAACAAAACGACCGACCGAAAAAGATTTTGTGAGAGGTGGGTGTTGTCGTTTAATGATTGCTTTTAATAGATAGAAATAAATAAAAATAGATATCTCCCAGAATTATGATGTCGAATATATTTAGTAATCGGTTCTAAATTTTAATTTTGACATACATAAAACATCATTTAAGGCTAGTGTTAAGTTTTTTGTTCTTAAATTACTTATTTATTAGGATTTTAGTTTATTTAGCGGTGAAGTCGTCGAAACCAGAATCTATAACTAATTTCTGGAATATTTCGACACTTGAATTTCGATTTAGGAAACGGCCCTAAACTTTAATTGGGCATTCGTAACAACTGTTTAAAGTTTGTGTTATGTTTGTTGGTCTTAAAATGCTTATTTGTTAGAGTTTTAGTTTTTCGGCAGAAATCAGAATGTGTAACTGATTCCTGAAATATTTCGACACGTGAATTTTGATTTTAACGTGATCTTGAAACCAGTCTCAAACTTTCATTTTAACGCTCATAACATACCGTTTAAAGATATGATTAAATTAGTTGGTCTTGAAATGTCTATTTATTAAGATTTTTGTTTTTTAATCCCGAAGTCGCCGAAACCAGAATGTATGACTAGTTTCTTAAAATATTTTAACACGTGAATTCCAAAAATGGTGGTGAATTCTTTTTTCTACAACTCGAACTCACCTAAAAAGACAATTATTGGCAATAGATTTTTTTCCATAATTTTATATTATTAAAAGATAATATATTTTAATAAATATAATATATTTATTATATGGGAGCGCTTCGTATGGTCAGTCTTGGTGTGGACAGTTTTCCCTTCGTGTGGACAATTTTTTCGTAGAACCATCCGT
>JAOYMZ010000010.1:214766-227727 GCA_025802335.1 Pinguicula primuliflora
CGAGTCATCATAAATGTGCATCATCTCAACTCATAATAAAAGATTGGAACTACCAGGTAGTATGTCCTGTTTTGAATTGGGACATTCTAAGAATTAGAAACGACTCTCACAGTGTCTTAAGCACCTTTGTTTTTCGTACGTAAAATACTCAACCACTCAGCTACCTTGTTTGCTTTTATGCAGCTTCCTATTTCTGCTTCTACCATACTTCATATTTTATTTACTTCGAAACACATTTCACGATACATATAGCAGTTCATTTAATTCTTGTTTAGACCATAAATTTATATAATCAATACTTTTACTTACCAAACAAAATTAAAAAATCAATTTCTTACTCGAATTTCCATCACACATGGCAGGAATCAGAGAATGGCTGATGACCAATCAGTCATTGGGCGTAGGCGTATTTACTATGATCAACATGGTAGTGAGACACTGATCTGTAGTGACAGTGAAGACGAGTTACGACAACTGGACCTGGTGAAACATGAGTTTTCTGCTGGAGAAGACCGTGTACTAAGGTAAGTTTTTTATATGCTCGAGTATTGTAAACAAAGAAACTCAGTACTGAAATCTTAGTTTTTTGGTTTAATTTTTTGTCCTCGATCTGGTTGGAACCGATACCTGGGAGACCTATTTTCTAAATGCCAGATCTCTAGTTGTGGAAAAAATAGTTTTGGCTTGCAACAGTTAGCATCTACAAGACCAGTGAATAAGCTTAAAGTGTAATGTGATGATATGTTTCACATGCTTATATGTTCTCATCAGGGGAGATGCAAGAAGATACTAAGCTTGGGGTCACCCTGTGTCTGCCATGCCAACTAAAAATCAGATAATTTCACCGAGAATCTCGAAATGGTTACTAACTCTGTGTACTGCGATCTTTAGGCTGTCTTTTCAGGAGTATGGACTTGGGGATGAAGTTCTGGATATGCTGACTGGCTTTGTTGGAGGAACTCGTCAGGAAATCCAGGTATTTTTACACTTCCATTTGAGATATATTTGAGAGAAATAAGACTATGTTTATGCCTGGTGATTTACTGTTTTCTTTTCATTCGGAGCTGCCACTTTTTTCTTCTGTTAATTGTACTTGCTGCATGTTCATATTCTTCATTTGCTGGTGTTCTGATGGTATTCATTCTCATTTTATGCAGGAGCACTGCAACATAATCATGGACCAATATCAACTGATTGACGAACAAAACTTCGAAAGTTCAAAGGAAGAGTCGTTGAAAGACCATGCTTTTCTGGAGAAAAGCCTCAGTGATGCTTTAGATTCTTTTGATAACCTATTTTGTCGTCGTTGCCTGGTATGCAATTTTAGCTTGCGACTCTTATTTTTTTAACAGCATTGGTTATCGCGAGGCTTCTTCCATTCATTTACTTTGTTTACAAGACTTCTTATGTTCATTTTTTACTTGTATGATTGAGGGCACATGCACTCCATCAGTCTGAAGAATTTTTATGTGCCTTGGATATGAGTTTTGACTGATACTGCAAATTAACTTTTCTTGGCAATTTTTTATTACAGATATTTGACTGCCGTTTGCATGGTTTCTCACAAAGAGTAACTTGTTCTGTAAGTACAACATTTCTTAGAAAATTTTGTTAAGTGTTTGAACATTTTCTCATGTGTTGATTTCAAAAAAGTCCGGGATGGCAGAATGAAAAGCAACCGTTCACATTGGATTCAGAGAAGGACCATAAACCCTGTGCCAATCAATGTTATTTTCGGGTATGATTTTCTCAGAGCATGTTCAGTATTCAAGCATGATGTGATTGTTGAGAACCTGTTATTTTGCAAGTTGAAAATTCGGGTATGATGTACAGAGGACGGAAATAATTTTTAAACTCAGTGGTAGTTTTTCCTTCTATGATCATGCTTCTCATGCCTGTATTACAGCAAATCACTCTGCATCGGAAATATGATAAATTTAATCCCATTTGGGAAATATCATTTCGTGAATTTTTAGATGGATAATTCAAAAGACTTGCCCACTAGCTCAGCAGTAGATCCCGTGGATGAATGCAAAGCATCCAACCAGAATTCTGAGCAAGGTGAAAAGAGATCGTTCGGGATTTTGAGTTCTACTTCTTCGTCTACTGTTGAACATCATGCTTATCGTCCAATAACGATAATCAATTTTGATGATAGGCTATCATCTTAGAAGTGATGGAAGGTCCATGATACTTCAACTGATGAATTTATCGGCATCAAAACCATTTTCTGGTGACCCACAAAGTTCCTCGAGTGAGATGCATAGCACTACTCCACCGAACCAGGTGCCTGAGATGTATGGATCCCACGGACATGAGCTTAAGAGGTCTGCCTCTCGTTAACTGCATGCTTTTGTACAAGGAAAAAGAGAAAAAAAAATCTTTCTTCTATTATGTTAACTGTTAATGATTTTAGGGATGCTGCGAAGAACGAATTAAATGATACCAGTGAACTCCGACAGAAGCAGGCGTGCAAGTCAAATGAAAAATTACTTAAAGTATCACAGGGATGTAGCGACTGGAGACCCTTGGAGAAAGACTTGTACCTGAAGGGATTAGAGATATTTGGAAAAAACAGGTAAAGCAACCGTGCACATATGATTCCATTTAGGTTCATGTCCAACAATATTAGTATTATTTAGCGACTGGAGACCCTTGGAGAAAGACTTGTACCTGAAGGGATTAGAGATAGTTTGAAAAAAATGGATAAAGCAACCTTGCACATGTGAATCCATTTAGGTTCATGTCCAACAATATTAGTAGTATAAAGTATTTACGGAATTGGTGTGGCTAACTTAATCATCACCTACTTGGGCACAAATATATTATGTTAATTTTATACAAAACTAGGTTAACAGGCATAGATGGCATTGAAAAAAAAGAAAAAAAGCACAGATGGCATTGAGCCTTGCCCAGAAAAACCTACAAAAGTAGAAATGTTCTGTTTTTTCTCTACCACAACTAAGGCAGTGTTTTGTACAGCTTTTCCACAGCTCCTTTTGCCTTTTCCACAGCATAAGCTGTTTTTGCAGTGTTTGGTAAATTAGCTTTTGCTTTGGCTTATCTACAAAAAAAGTCAGAAAAAAGCTAAAAGTCATAAGTTATGTGCGAGTAGCTTTTGAATGGCTTTTCTCAGTGACAATTTTGAAATTAATTCGAAGTTTAAATTTGATATAATTATTCTTGCACATTCAAAAGTCTTTCTGCAAAAGCACAAGCTCTCCCAAACACAGCCTTATTTGTTGTGCTGTTCAAATCCGTCGGATTATACGAAGGTATTGTATGAGGGCCCTCATTCTATCTCCGGTCATTACCTTCGGGTGTTTCCATGGCACTGGGATTTCGACATGAAAGCAGAGCATATCGAGAACGTGGCAACATGGATCCGGATCCCAGGTCTTCCCACCCAGTATTTCCAGAAAAATCTGTTGAAAGAAATTACCAAACCACTGAGAGCTTACTTCAAGGCTGATGATCGGACCCTATCTGAAGAAAGAGGCCTTTTTGCTCGAGTGGCGGTGCGATTAGATCTTCGCCTACCCCTAAAACTTGCCGTAACAGTTGATCAAAAGCCGTTTCCGGTCCAATACGAGGACCTGCATATTATCTGCTTCTCATGTGCTAGGTTCGGCCATCTCGCAGAGAATTGCCCCTACCACAAAGGTTCGATGGAAAATGTAAAGCTAGGAATGTTAGGAACAACCCCGGGTGTGAACAACCCCTTGGATGAGGTAGCTAAGGTCCCAACAGGATTTCAGGAGGACACAAGGCATGATATTTCGGAGGATCAGGCTCTTCCTTCTCCCCTGGCTGGTGATAACTTTTCAGGGGTTGCCTCGAAATCGAAGTCTAAAGTGTCTTGGGAGGCTGGTTTAAACCCCAGCGTTGCTCCTTCTTCCGGATGGTCTAACCAAAGTGATCAGGATGTGTCTTTGACCAAGGCGGGACCGTGGATGGTAGTTGAGAAGAAGAAGGGTAGAAAGCTAGCTAACATTCCTCTAGAACAGGCCTCCAATGACCCGATTAAACAGTCTTTTCGTTATACCGCCCTGAAGATTTACGAGATGGATCCGGATAAAGCTCAGTTTGAGACTCTCTCTGCCCAGGCTGACTTTACTCGACCGAGACAAGTAGCTGTACAGAAACTTGCCGAGTCAAAAGCTTCACTTCCTCCCATTGACAAGGGGAAAAGGAAGGTGCACAATGACAACTCGTGGGCAAAAAAGAAGACTTCATCGGCTAAAGCAGCTTCCTCGGCCAAAGTAGTATCATCCAGTGCTAACAGGACTTCAGGGAGTATTTCTTTTGTTAACAATTCTAATTCTATTTTCCCTGATTCATCCATTACTCCCCAACATGTGGCTGTCTCAGTTCCTCACCCGTTTTTTCAGATCCTACAGGTCTTAACCCAACTCAACCTCCAATCAAGGCCCCGTGTATTACTAAAATTCGAGAACTCCCAGGCTTTCATGTAGGGAGGCAGAAGATTATTTTTGGGGCTCACATTGTCCCACCGAATTCCGTTCCATCGAATTCTATTCCACCAGAACCTGTCCCACCGGATTCTGCATCTCAAGAGCCTGCAGAGCCTATTGACCCCATGCTCACCAGAACTGAGAACACTGCGTCCGGCGAGACAAACGGCAAACAGGTTTTGACCCCAGCCTCTGAGATTCCATCAGACTCATACTGGGCTGAAGAATCGTCCATGGAAGAAGATGCCTTAATCTCTGATTCGACTATGTCCGATAAGCCCTCAATCTTGAGATCCTTCCTCTTCAGTATATTTTTAATGGATTTTACAACAATTGCCTGAAATATGCAGGGCGTGGGGAATAATACCACACTTGCATCTTGACGTAACTTGATTAGAATATATCATCCTTGTGTTCTTATACTTTTAGAGCCATGGATTAGTGGTCCCCCCAGCCGAGAAAATCATTGTGCAAATTGGTAATGGGTTCGATCACTCGTTTAGAGTGGAAGCACAAGACTTCTCGGGGGGAATTTGGATTTTATGTAAGGATATCGTCAAGATTACTATATTGGAATTTGATTGGCAATATGTTCATTGTCTTGTGACCTACAATAATTCTTCCTCTTTTAATATGACTGCAGTGTACGGATCCCCAAGATCCGGCATAAGGAGGAATCTTTGGCACAACCTCTCCCGTCTAGCTGACCATATTTCCTTACTTTGGTTGGCATTGGGAGATTTTAATGTTTTATTGTCTAAGGACGATAAAGTTGGGGGAAGAGCAATAACGGGATGCTCTTATTTTAAGAATTTCATTCGCCACGCTGACTTGCCTCCATTAAATTTTACAGGTACTCGCTTCACATGGGCAAGGGGTTGCGTTCATGAAAGAATTGACTGGGCTTTGGTAAATGAGGATTTCCAACATATTTTTCCCCATAGTGGAAAGTCTCATCTACCGTGGGTGTCATCGGACCACTCGTCGATTTGTGTTAGCGTCAAAGCTGACTCTCATCCCCTACGACCTGAGCAACCATTTCGCTATTATCAAGCATGGGAATCACATCCTGACTGAAATTCTTGGTTAGAAGAACATTGGTCTCCAGATCTTTCTTTGTTAGAAAACCTAGAGCTGCTACAAGAATCATCCGAAAGATGGAAGGTCGATCATTTTGGGAATGTATTCAGGCAGAAAAGACGGTTGCTGAATCGGTTAGCCGGCCTCCAAAATTCCTTATCAAGGCATCCATCTACTTATCTATGCAATCCGGAATATGACCTTCGAAGTGAATTGGAAGGCATTCTTACATAAATAGAATTCAAGGGGTCAGTGGATTCTTCAGGGGGATCGTAACGCAAAACTTTTCCACACCCAACATCGGGAGAAATGAGTCCGTCACAGAGTGAAACAAATTAAGTTGCAAGATGAAAGCTGGTGCAGCGATCGTGCAACATTACTATCGGAAGTTACCAAGCACTTTTGTGATATTTATCAAGCACACGATGATCCAACGCAAGTGGGTTCATCCATTTCCCTCATACCTAACCGCTTCCCAGCACTTTTCCTAGTGCACATAACTCTGCTTGCTAGACAGGTTGATGATCCAGAAATTCGAAAGGCTTTGATGGATATGAATCCGGACAAAGCTGCCGAGCCCGACAGTTTTTCAGGGAGCTTCTTCAGGCATAATTGGAATATAATTGTGACGTCTCTATTACATTTCCTCCATCAGATCTGCTTGCAGGGTCATATCCCTGCAGAGGCCAATAGAGGGATGTTGTTCTTATTACCTAAAATCTGCAACCCGGAGAGTTTTGACAGTTTTGGCCAATAAGTCTCATCAACATTAGCGTGAAGCTAGTCTTGAAGGTTATAGCAAACCGTCTCCGCATTATTCTTCCATCTTTGGTTTCGTTGAACCAGTCTAGCTTCATCAAAGGACGAAGCATTGTGGACAATATCATTGTGGCTCAAGAAGCCCTTCATACCATGCGCATGCAGAAAGGGCTTAGGGGTTTCATGGCAATTAAAATAGACCTAGCTAAAGCATTTAACAAAATGGAGTGGTCCTTCATTGCTGATACTCTGCGCGACGTTGGAGTTCCTACTTACTTATCTCAAGTCCTCATGTCTTCTTTAATGACAAGCTCATCCCAAGTCCTATGCAAAGGATTACGTGGTCCGGTTTTCTACCCCAAAAGGGGAGTGCGGCAAGGGGACCTCATTTTGCCTTATCTCTTCGTTCTCTGCATGGAAAAATTGGGTCATTTGATTGAGGATGCTGTGGCTAAGGGCCGATGGAATCCCCTTTGTTTTGGTCGTCAGAAATTTAAACTCTCTCACCTTATGTTCGCCGATGATCTCCTACTTTTTGCTGAAGCCTCTATCGACCAGGCCCTGGTTATTCGAGAAGTGTTGGAAAGATTTTCTCTGGCATCGGGCCAAACAGTGAGTCCCGGTAAATCGGCCTTATGGATCACTACAAATATTTCTTTGTCAAGGGCCAGGGAGATAGAAGAGACTCTGGAGATCCGAAGGGTTGAGGACTTGGGGAAATATTTGGGAGTACCTCTTATTCACACAAGAATTTTCAAGGACACTTATACTTCTATTCCATCCAATATGCGGCAAAAAACGCAACTTTGGCGCTCGAAGAGAATCTCAATGGCGGGTCGGCTAGTCTTGAGTAAAGCAGTGTTGTCTGCTCTGCCCTTATACTCTATGCAATCGGCATCGTTTCCTTTATCAATCTGTGATGAATTGGACAAGATCACTCGCGACTTCATGTGGAATAGTTCGGCGGAGCAACCCAAAATGCCTATGATGTCCTGGAGCAAGCTTTGCCGTCCAAAGCCGAAGGGAGGCCTAGGTTTGCGGAGTTCCAGACACACCAATCAATCCTTTATGTTGAAACTAGCATGGGAATTCTTCACTTGCCAGGACAAACTTTGGGTTAAGGTATTCTAAGCCAAGTACCTTCGAGATGGGGCAATGAACAATCAATACCTATTCGCTGCTCGGGGTTCACATTTATGGAAGTAACTCTGCAAGCATTTTCAAAATGTATCGTGAAGCACTAGGTGGATAATTGGTGATGGTCGCCTGGTATCCTTTTGGTTAGACATTTGGTATCCTTTTGATTCGGCCCTGATGAACTCATCCTTAATTTCCTTATCTGACCTTGAGCTGGACCGTAAGGTCACAAGCTTTTGCCTTACTGCAGGTGGCTGGAATGTTGGTGAACTAGAAGCACGGCTGCCGCTGACATTGGTGGACATGATCCTAGCATTGCCACCACCACACATGGAGGCCGTCCCCGACATCCGCTCCTGGGCCTTCTCCCCAAATGGCCTTTTCAGTTGCGCATCCACGCTAGACAGGGTGATCATACCTCAAGATCAAGCGCCGTCTATCTCCTTGAATAGCGTCAGGTCACTCCCAACCCGAGAGCACATTAAACTCTTTATCTGGCGGGTACTTCATGAGGCTCTATGGATGAATCTTTTGAGACACCAAAGAGGCATCACACCCCATCCAGATTGTCCTTTATGCCCAGTAAATGAATCAATTTTACATATCCTACGGGATTGCTCGAGAAGCAGGGATATTTAGTTATCCATTGGGATTCCAGTCCCAAACACCTTCTTTGTGGTTACCTCACTTCAGGATTGGATTATCACCAATATTTCGTGCCATAATCTTTCTCAGGATTGGAGAGGTTTTTTTGCAACAACATGTTGGAAGCTTTGGACGGCCAGAAACGAGTCCTTATTCCAAGAAATTCTGGTGCCCACGACAGGTATGGTCTGCTCCATATATGCATATTTCCGTGAGACAAAGAAAGTGTTACAGGATGGCACGGCAAGATGTCGCAACACGCTTCTGGTTGTACAACATAGTGTCAGTTCCAGTACATCCACTGCCACACCTTCGTTCCGTTTGTCTGTGGACGGGGCAGTTTGCCAAAACTTTGGGTTGGCGGCATGTGGGGGCACTCTACGGGACAGGGATGGGATCTGGTTGCTTGGCTTCAGCCTCCGTCTAGGCTCCTGCTCGGTAATATCTTCGGAACTATGGGCTTTGTATTATGGTGTGATTTTGGCCAGTGCTTTAAACATGTCCGACCTGCTGATACAATCAGATAGCATCAATTTCATTGCCCTAATTGAGGATAGGTCTACTGACTTACCAAACAAGAGTCTGATTGGAAGTATCAAGCAGTTATTGTCATCATGTGAACCATATACTCTGCAATATATCAGCCGGTCTTTGAACCAAGATGCAGATCGGTTAGCCAAAACTGGGCTCTCTCTATCTTCACGGAAAGCCGAACTATTCCGGCAACCCCTTGAGGACTCAACTCGGAACATCCCAGCAATTTGCCTGGACATTGGCACACTCAGGTCCCTTGAAAGACCATGCCAAGAACTGCTGGAGGTTATCCTTGGATTATGCCTCTCACCCAGAACTAACATGGCTACTGCTTCAGCTATTGATCCTAGAATTTCCATGAGGGAAACTATCTCACTAGACAGGAATCGGGCTCCTCTCATTTTGGATCCATCATGATCAATGATCTGTAATTTTTCAGTTTTTATGGCTTGAATGCTTTCCTAAAAATAAAAATAAAAATTGGGTCATACTAAAATTTTCCAAATTAAAACATAAACGCACGTTCGTCTCCATCGCAACTCTTCCTGCTTCCGAGTCAAGATTCAATAGTAAAACCTCAGATTGTAATTGGAAGCACCGACTTGCGATTGAAAGTTTGTGCCTGAGGTGTCTGAAATCAGATCCGGCTTCACAACTCAGACTAACAATGAGCTCTCAACAACTCACAACGGTGATTTCTTCAGCAGCAAATTATATTCTCTTGATATTCGCCTTAATTCCTTAGTTGTCCGCGAACACTTTGTCAGATCTGAAATGAATCCATTTTTCTGTTTCATTGACTTGTTATGTAGAGGATGATTATATAAGCTTCTGTTCCGTGTTGCACATTAGGGCGGGATGAGCTTTTACTCGGGTGTTACGAGACTCTGCAAAGGGCTGACAGTGGTGTTGATTGGGGCGCATATCGTTGTTCAAATTTTGCCCTTCACGGTTTCTTATGTTGCTCTTATTCCTGCAAAGTAATAATGCTTTTCTTTTCCTTTCTGCAATGTATTATTGTATATATTTTGCATGTACTTCTTCGATCTTGTTTACCTAAGCTGTATAGTGTGTTGGCTTCTCTGGTGAGTACGGTGTGACTCTACATAATTGATCGTCGAGCACGTAAAGATGGTCTTTTCCCTATAAATCTCAGTTCTTGCCTCACCAAGTTGGACCTTTGGTCTGTAATAAGCTTTGTATGACCGAACAGAATCTTAAGTGTTGCGCCTGGGTTATATGCAAGGCCCCATTGACATTGTTGTGAGAGTTTTTCTATAGCCCTTTAGGCATGCAGTTCTCCAAAGGACTTGGTTATGATCTATTGTGGTCAGATTATGTTATCCGAAATTCCAATGCATCTCTGATTCTTCTTTGGTGAGAAGAATAGACCTAGCCAATTCAAACATTTGACTAAAACATTCAACAAGAGTTCAAGTGTTGTGGATGAAATAACAAGTGTGCTTCATTGGTTGAATTTGATAAATTAGGATATTATCTTGGTAAGGGCTTTGACATGTTTCGTTGAGCCTGTAAGACTTCGGCCAGAAGTTGTACTCACAGTGACAGTTTAAGTTCTATTCTTTTTTAGTGCTCTTCAGATGCAATCCTTGCACTATTGCGAAATTAGTTTTGTTGGACCTGTGCAGGACTATTCCTTTTGCGTGGAATCTTATCACTGCTGGATATGTGGAGCAGTCAATATATGGGGTATATCAATTGTATTATCTACCACTCGTGGGTTGTCTCCTTCTTTGATATTTTCATCTTTAAACTGGTTCTCAATGTTTTGCAGCTGATTGTCAGCAGTATTGGTCTTCTTTTCATTGGGAAGCTGCTGGAGCCCATCTGGGGTTCTAGGGAGTTTTTGAAGTTCATTTTTATTGTCAACTTTTTGACTTCAGTTTGTGTGTTCATCACTGCAATTTTCTTATACTACATTACAAAGCAGGAAACTTACCTGTAAGTGATTGTAGAACTATTCTTTATTTGTATATATCATCCTCTGTGCCAATTCTCTTTAAATATGGAATTTGTTACTGGCTGCTGGCGTCAACTCCTGTCTGCTGATATAATTGATTGGGACTTTCATCTTTGCATTCTGATAGTTCTTAAAACATCTAACTGGAGTACAAACAAAGAAAATGTATATATATATATAAACTAAGGTATATGGCATCTTAAATTAGTAGCTGAACGTGCCTTATAATTCTCGGTAATAACACTGGCCTTGTATTTAGATTTGCTTAACTAATTGCCTGACAAATTTGTTACCTATTGTGTGTGCTCTTAATACATTTTATCAATTTCCGTGCGTACTTTATGCCAGCTATATGCCTATTTCTGGTTTCCAAGGGGTTCTTTCTGGATTTTTAGTGGGCGTCAAACAGATAGTACCCGATCAAGAGCTGTCATTGTTGAAGATTAGAGCAAAAGTACAATTTTCTTCTTTGATTCATTCTGACATGCTGAACAATCTCATCTTGCATCTTCATAATCAATTCTTGTGTGACTCTTTTGCAGTGGTTGCCATCTGTTGCTCTATTGGTGTCTATTGTTGCAAGCTTTTTCACGAATGATTCAGCATCTTATCTTCCCACCTTAATATTCGGTGCGTATTTAGGTTGGATTTACCTCAGATACTGGCAAAAGAAGCAGGAATCAATTCTAAGAGGCGACCCAAGTGATGATTTTGCTTTCTCTACATTCTTCCCTGAATTCTTGAGGTGGTTCGTTGTGTGGGATCCAAATATTAGTGCTATTCTTTTTCTTGCATCTCTAAATTTCGAACATTCTATGTCGTGCAGACCAATTATTGATCCCGTTGCTACCGTTTTTGAGCGGATGTTTTGTGGAAGAAGGTCTGAGAGCTCAGATGAATTGAGGGGTCATACTTTAGGAGTTCATTCATTGCCAGGTTCTGACCCTATTGAAGCAATTAGGAGGAGGTAATATCTCTCGTCCTTCCTATCGAAGATAATCTTATAATAATTACTGAGAAAGAATTCCTCTCGAGTATTCACGTAAATCTAGAAACTTGTAGATTTTCTTCTCTTTGGACTTGTTATCTGCATCATCTAATGGAGAGGACCGTCTCCAGCTCTTCTCCAATTCCCAGTATTGACTATTGATCTCTTGATTATATTGACTGATCAGAGAAAGAGGTGCTCGAGCGCTAGAAGAAAGATTGGCGGCAGAGAGAGTGGCTGTTGCATCCAGGACCGAGGAAACAAAAATAGATGCAGCTGAAAATGTGTAGGAGATTGGAGCACGCCAACTATGTATGCTCTAGCATTCCCTATATCGACTTTTGTTTTGCAAAATACCTGACATGAATTACCAAGAGGCTAGTAAAGATCCCATCCCTTTGACATGTTATTCCGAGAAGGTGGCCGCTTAGCCACTAAGCGTGCATTGACTGAAGAATCCGCCCATCGCTTTCTCGAACACAGATTATTCCTGGTCAAAACTCTCGATATCATGTGTTTTCGTGGGAAGTTTTGAGCAGTTCACGTTTGAAACAAAGCTGTAAGAATGCTGGACGGAAAATTAAAACTATTAAAATAAATACTAAAATATTTAAACTATTAAAAATTGAAATTTGTTCAAGTGTACAATTTTATATGTACATCTTCTATAAAAAATACAATTTCAGGTTGCGGTATCGGTAGTATTCGGTGCAAGTACCGGTTCTAAGTCGAACTGGTATTTATTATCATTACAGGTACAGTGTTGATAATGGTAAAAGAAACACTAGTAAAGGAAACAATTGGAAAAAACTTCGGTTGTAATATCTCTCCTCAATTCTTGTCCCAAAGCGCCTAGTGGTTATGTGAGTTACAATTGCATTCACAGATCACGAGTTCAAACCCCCTCAGTAACATTACTTTTAAAAAAAATTCTTGCCCCAAAGCCCTGGGAAGGGGCAGGCCCTTGTGGGACTGGGGGGCACGTGCCCCCCCCCCCCAAAAAAATGTTAATAGTATATATACACATTCAATTTTTATAAAAAAAAAATCAATTTTTATATCTTTTTTTTCATCTCTTTCCCTTTCTGCCGGTGCCGCAAGAATTCTTCTCATTCCTTTAGAGTTTCGACTGCTTCCTTTCTTTCCTCCCTCCCTGCGTTCCTGTGTTGCCGTTTATATCATTCTTTCTAAGCAGAATCAATTCTGCTCATACAACACAGTGTTCTTCCCAAATCGTTTCTTTGTTGCCGTTTATACAACACAGTGTTCCCCTTCTCCTTAGGTATGTTTGAATTAATTTAGGGTTTATATCATTCCTTCTAGTGTGAATTCCAGAGTGGGTTTTGAGAGATTTGGGACTTT
>JAOYMZ010000010.1:227827-246886 GCA_025802335.1 Pinguicula primuliflora
CTTCCACATACCTTAGTGCACAAGCCTTGCAATCATCTCAAGTTGAGTCTCAACTTCATCACACTCTTTCTTTTAGGTATAGTGTTTTGGTGAAGGCTCCTCTCTTGATGAAGTTGGAAAGAATAGATGGCCTCTCACTTTTGGCATACATAATGGTGGACATACTTCTTGTGTTCAACTTGAATGTAAGATCCAAGTGACTTATTGCCCCTAACTTGTCGTCTCTTTGTAGCAACTTCTTCTTTCTTTGATGTTTCAACTATTGACTTAGTTGCTTCTTTTTCTTTGATCTTCTTGATCTCTTTAAACTTTGAATTGATCCTTTTTCATCTCCAATGTTTGCCAATGGCGGATGGAATGCTAGCCTCTCCTTTCTTTGATGTTTGGAGAACTTCTAAACTTTCAAAACCTTCGGATGCTCTAATTTTTCAAAACCATCTAAGACTTTTTAGGCATGATCCGTGAGTTTTGTTCTTCATTCCTCACTTGTACGACTGTGTATACTTGCTCATTTGTGTGACGTTACATTCGTCCCATTGGTGAACGTTAGAAAAAACACGACAAAAAGAACATTAGAAAAAGAAAATAAAGAAAAATAAAGAAAAGCAGAAATTGTTAACAAAGAAATATAATTGCAAACTAAAGCACGAAAAAAAAAGTGCTACTCCCCGGCAACGGCACCAAAAATTTGATGGGATGAATGTACGTCACAATAATGTGCAAGTATACACAGTCGTTCAAGTAATACCTTACGGGAAGTGAGGGTCATATCCACAGGGAGCATGTCCTTAACGTGCATCAATCTACAACTAATATCAGAGTAACCAAACATAGGAGGGGGGTTGAATTACAACTAATAAACAAAATAAGTAAAACTACCTATGAAAGTAAGTAAAGATAAACTAGCCGAGCTCAAGCCAATATTTGTCATATACCGACTCAAACTGGCTAGATGGACTAGATAAGCATACTGGTGGAGAGGTAAGTCTAAGTGCAAGTATGTTGCCTAACTATGCTTTCTCATGTACGTATCTACGTAGCAACACTTTGTCGTTCTATGAACGCACAAATGTAAGCTCATGCTATTTGTAAACAAACAACTCAAGCATATAACAAATCCATGCATAAACCAGCAAGTGAAGAGAATCAATCCGCAACTCACGATATTAACAGACCCAATGCCTAGCTTAATTAGTTTAGAACCACTGGACTCCAATGCAACTAGCGCTCACGGTCAAGTCACTAGCTACTCTAAACCTCAACTCGAGGAAATCACAGGTCATATTCTCAACCTAGGGCGTTGGTGACATTATGAGCAAGAGTGGACTATCATTTCATGTGGCACTACAAGTTAGGGGTGTTCTACCCCAAGAAAAGTGGTGTGAATGTGCTTGGTGCCTAACATTGCCCTTATAATCGAGTTTTCAGGCAAGTTTTTTAACATAAATGAAATAACATGAAAGTTCGAACCTAAGCTAATCAAGGCACTCATACTAACGGAAGATATCACACTTGGTCCATTTTGTCACATAATGAACCGTGGCTTTCAAAAACCATCGGTGCAAGAACTTGCAAAGTAGAACAAACATGTAAGAGAACTCAATATCTCATTCAAAATGGAAATTAAGCACACTCATTCATAAAAGAACAAACGAGGACATTGAATCCGAATACAAAAATAAAGGTACTACATAGCTCGGCTCAACTAAGCCTCGAGCATAAAGAGATACAAAAGAGACCGAAGATCCAGTCGTAGCTCCGGTGGAGTCCGCGGCATCAAGATCCGTCCGTCCGCTTGAATCGCCTCATTCTTTCTTCACCCACCGAATATGTGTATTTCATCCATAGCCTCCCCCTTGGAGTGGGGGGAGTGGAAGAGGATTTTCTTCATTGCAAATGGAAATATTTATAGCTAAATATCTAGTTTTTAAGAGAGTTTGGCCTTTTGACTAATCAAAGCTTATAAGGGAAGCTTTGACTAGCTTCTTTGGAAGCTTTATCTAGCTTTCTTGGGAAACCTCTCCATTGGTTGGGCTTTGGGTCTTTCTCCTATACTTGGGCATTTTGTAAATGAAAATGAATATGTAACACACGGCCACTTGTAGAGGGTCTCTTGATGTCCTTGTAAAATTATCGCTTTACCCTTTGCTTGAATAGTTGGTTCCCGGCATCCACCATATTTGTCTCTTTCGACCATGTGGTGTAATATGGCTTCCGATACCATCAAACAAGTAGAAATGTTGCACTTGACCTACAAAGCACGAAATAAGTACAAAACTAGCGTAAATTCGGATATATGAACCAAAACCAATCATAAATCAATGCATAAATGAGCCCAAAAATGCATATGAATTGAGCTCATCAACACACGAGGCTCGAGTCCAAATAGATCGGATCCATTCTCTAACAACTTTTAGAGCCAATGGGTTGAGATTATCTTGCCTCCGTCATGCATGACTACACATATATATTTGGAATCGTTTCATGTCCTTCCTCCCTTTTTGTCCTTTTGCTTGCCCGTATTGCTTGCTTCTTCAACTAAATGTTTTCCAAATCAATATTATTATAAGATTTCATTCCCAACCCAAGGTACTGCGAGCTACGAAGAAAAACCTTACACCCATATTAACTTAATGTGAATCCCTTAGTCCATTTCTTCCATTGCTTTTTCACCATCATATCTTCAATCAATCATTGTTATAAAAAGCCCACGATTAACACCATATGCATTACTCAAATATCATTTTAGTACTCCATTTAAGCCCTATTTTGCACAAAAATATTAATACTTCTTACATTATTCCTACTATTACTTTTTCTTATTTTTAGAACTCGTAGTGTTTTACACAATTGTTTAAAAATAATCATTTTAAATTTTATTTTAATTATAAATAACAAAATTAACATTAAATTACTAAAATAACATTCATCTATTTAATTAAAATATATTAAGTTAAGGTTAATTTGGTCATAAAAAATAATCTTTGAATATTACTACAAAAATGTCTATGCTTATTTTAAGAAGTAAAAAAAAACATCTCATGAGGTGCTTATTTTTAAGAAGAGAGATGTTCTAAAAAAAAGAACAAGCACTTGTATTACGCAAAATACTCGTTTTAATTTAAAAGGTGCTTATAAGCACAATTAGAATCATAAGCACCTCACGCAAAACAGACCTTTAGAGAGTCTATGTGGGAAGAGGGTACCAATCCCGGTGTGCCACATGGGCACTGCACACTATGCAGTGCTCATGCTCATGCTCATGCTCACTGCACACTATGCAGTGCTCATGCTCACTGCACACTATGCAGTGCTCATGCTCACTGCACACTATGCAGTGCTCATGCTCATGCTCACTGCACCTCCCCGCTCCCGTCTATGCGGGAGCCTAAATTACCTTGCCACTGGTCGAAGCTAGGTGGCTTTCAGAACGAAAGTAGAACAGATAATAAAATTCAATGCAATTTTGTATGCTACTAATGAGTAACATCTCTATTCACTCTTTTACTCTTCCTCATCACATAATTCATGGTTCAAAAAATTAAATGATCAGATATTTTTCAACTTATGGTGTAGAAGGTGACCAGAGCATACACATAACAAGCTAACAACGTGGTTTGCTGGACACCGAGTCTTGGGGAATCGAATTGCTGATAAAAGTCAAAGCTCAAAACGGAGGCAAGATTCATCTCATTCAAAAAACCTAGTTGTGATTTTTAGGACTATCAATGTTTCTTAACTATCTTTTTCTGTTTTTTTGTTGTTGTTATATCAGAAAATAGAGTTGTATCAGAAAAAATAATACTTCGGTCATAAAATTCAGTAAGGATTTTTTTTTGCCAAGCATTTTCAGGAATGAAATTGAATCAGTTTCGTAGTTGAGGAAGGATGAAGGAGTGGCTCGATTTAGGATTCATTTTTTTGAGTTGTGATCATGAACTTTTAGGATTTTGTAAGTTTCCACCAAAAATCCAACACGGAGTCCAGCATTCTCTAAACTTTGATTTAGGTTAAGATTTCCCAAAAATGTTGTGTCCAAGGACAAATTATTGGACATCACGGTAAGAAAAAGTAATGATACACATGCATAATTTTTTTTCATCCATAATTATTTTCTTGCAATTAATCTGATGGGCGACTTAAGCTTGATCACTAATACCGAATAAAATGTCTCAAGTTTGGACTGATATCCTGGCGGAATCTGTGCAACAATCGTGGTGTGTAAACAACCTAAGCATCCAGGTGGGAGATGGCTCATCATCTCTATTCTAGAGGTCAATTTGGACAGCTGAAGGTTGCTTCGCAATATTATATAGTGACCTGTATAGGATAGCTTTGAACAAGAATGCAAGAGTGATGGAGGTAATGTCCAAAGAAGCTCAGGATCCTCAGCAGATAGATGGAGGTAAACCAGATAAATGGACATGGATGCTATCCTCTACAGGTATAAAGCTGGCGCAAGCTAATGAACCTAGTGACGGTGTCCATAGAGAATACAAACATTTGCTCCGAGATTGCTAGATGGTAGAATAGCTACAACATGCAACCTAGTCTGCAGAGGACTAACTATACCGCTGCAAGAATCCTTATGTGTAGGATGTGGCAATAATCCAAAAAAACGATCAAATATAAGTTAATGCAAAAATACTATAGCTACCTCCAACTGCAGTACCTCCAACGCATCTCCTCTCCGTTTGGCCAAAATATCGATGATTTTTCACAAATTTAGACTTGGGTTTATAGTATTTAGCACTTGGGTTTATATTTAGCTTTTGGATTTATAACATTTAAATTGAGTTTTAGTTTTTTCGGCGGCAAAACCGCCGTAATATTTAGCCCTTGGATTTATAGGGTTTATAATATTTAAATTTGTGGGAAATCGTCGATATTTTGACCAAACGGGAGAGATGATATGTTGGGGGTATGCACTATAGAAGCTCTCAAGATAATGAGATGTGGAAAGACTAAAAAATTATGGAAGTCTATACACGACTGGTTAGGCATTCCAGAGAACCAAGTTACAATGGTACCAACTATAGCTGTGCACTTTTCAGTTCAACATGAACTCTTGCCGAGATCTAAATCAATGGTGTCTGTGACATGAAAGAAATGAGATTGGCTTCAATGTTAGAATTAGATCAGACAAGTCGTTGGCAAATAGAAGATTATGTTCAGATATTTGTGAGATCATGTCTGTGGTATACTGACTAAATTTGTCTTTATTTACTCTGTACAAATAATAAAGGCCCAAATTGGTTACCAACCAATCAGATCTGATCTACTACATCCCCTACGTCCAACGAGTAACTCAAAAAAAAAATCCAGAGGGGACGGGCCCACATCCCCGTTTCTTTTCATCATACGCTATCCAGATCCAAGAAAATAGCAGTTCCATATATATATTTCAACTCGTTTGTTTATTACGCAGATTCACTCGAACTTGGGAAAAATGATTATTTCAAGCTAAGCTAGTCAATAACTATGATTGCTGTGTTTGGTAGCAAGGAATTTGGGATGGATGATCAATAAGTATCCAAGATCAAATATAGTCGCATCGGGTGTAGGCTCCTAAAAAAAAAGTGTAGGCTCCTAAAATTAGCAACGAATATAATCTTTGAAAATGCATAAAATTAGAAATATTTTTCACAATTACATACCAAAAAAAAATGCATATTGATCGATAGTCAATACTTATTTCAAAATTTCTGATGTATTTGTTAAAGTAGGAAAACCTCCCTAATGCAATTAACAATTAGTATTGTATGGAGTTAAAGGAGTTTTGCAGATTTTGGTGGACTAAAGGGACCGAAGAGACAACCAGCAACACATAGAAGACTAACAGGTTGGCCTAGTGGACACAAATCAAGCTTATACTGGTGGATTGATCTTCAACTACTGCTAGAAGAAACTTGGTTTCAACATCAATGGAAACTAAGGCATGGTGATGGACGACAAATCTTATTTTGGGAAGAGCCATGGCTTCGCAATGACTCCCTAGCAATCAAATACCCAAGGCTTTTTTTATAGGTAAATGATTTCATTCCAATCCAGAAATTATGTACAAGGTTGTATTTACAAACACTCATAGCCACAACTGCTATAGCTCTATTCTGTCAGCAATATGAGAGATCACAATCCTAGCTAATGCTATCCCATCACAAAATCCTCAACAAGAACGATATATTGAGACACTGCTATGAGCTCTATTCAGTATAGAGTAGAATAGTAGAAACCTGCTGCATGAAGTCGTCTCAGGGGACATCAAACTGGCGATGCTCAATTCGGTTGAATAGTAGCACCAGATCCATGAGCCAGTCACTCAGTGTTGTTGCCGCTGGAGCCATCCCTCGTGCCTGAATCAAATACCATACGGTCACTTTTATAGTGTCAATTGCGTCTGGGGGCCCTTCGTCGTCAAACCTTATATCATTTCTCTCTTTCCATAGGAACCACATAACTGCTTGCCAAACTGCCTTGATAATGGTTCTCCAGCGCTTCATTATTGCTCCATCCATGAAATGATCCAAGCTATGTTGAACACTATCTAGCTGGGCTTGAGGCATCCCCAACCAAGCCCGTATCTCCATCCAAATGTGCTGTGCGTGTGTACATGCATAGAATAGGTGATCTGCAGCCTCTTCCTCCATCCCTCACCATACACGCCTAGCTTCTGCTTCAGATATTGTGCACCCTCAGCGTCTGATGTTTTTGATTGTTGGGACACGATCCAGGAGAAGCCTCCATGCGAAAGTTTGGATTCTCTTTGGCGTCAGTACGTTCCAGACTATTGCCAGACGGGTCCTGCTCTGCTCAATTTGAGTTTCTGGCTGATATTGGATCATCTTGTATGCTGATGACACTGTGTAGATGCCTATGGCCATGTATTCCCAGAACCACGAATCTGAGTCGTCCCCTTCTATAAATGCTTCTCCTGCTCGATCTTTAAGCTCTCCCAGTCTGGTAAGCTCCCAGTCGCATAGTAGACGTCTGAACATCAAGTCTGCGTGTGCCTCCAGCATTATGTTCCTCACTGTTACATTACAGTCAAGATTTAGGCGAAATAAATCATTGTATAAGATTGCAAACGTACCTGTCCCAGTCCAGTTTGATCTCCAGAACAATGCTGCACTGCCTGACTTTATTGATATCCTCAATCCATTGTTGAACCATGCCTCGGTTACAGCTGCTTGCCATATATTCTCCCACACTTTGGAGGTGTTATCCGGTATAGAGATTAGCTGCAGTTCAGACATATGATCCCCTATCCCAAAATATTTACTACTAATCACTACATGCCATAGACTTCCTGGCTCCATTTTCCAGTGCCAGACCCACTTAGCGAGAAGGGCTAGATTCATTGTCTTAAGGTCCTTCAGCCCCAAACCACTAGATTTGATTTCTTGACACAGAAACTTCCATTTCACCCAGTGTATTTGTCTCGCCGAATGTTGTCTGGATGATCACCATAAGAATCTCGTTAGCAGTTTCGTCAGCTTCTTAAGAACTTGAGCTGGGGCTCTGAAGAGTGAGAAGTAATACACCATAACACTAGTCATTGTTGATTTGATCAGTGTTATTCTTCCAACGAAGGATAAGAATTTTGCATTCCATTTTTGCAATCTTAATTCTACTTCGGATATCATGTCCTCCCTCATTCTCAATCTTGTTGGGGAGTCATCAATCGGCAATCCCATGTACAGGAAGGGCAGCTTCTCATTGAGGCATCTGAGTGTTGCTGAGTAGGCGATTATTCTGTCTTGACCAAGGTTCAGACCATAGAGTTTGCTCTTGTGGAAGTTCACCGATAATCATGAAACAAGCTCAAAAATAGTTAGTATAGCTTTAAATGCAAGGATGTTTGTGTCTGTACCTTTCGCTAGCAGCATGGTATCATCTGCGTACTGAAGATGACTTAACTGAAGGCTCCCTATTTTGGAACCTGTAAGGAGATTCAGATCTTCTGCCTTATGTAGTAGCAGGCTCAGACCTTCTACTGCGATTAGGAAAAGGTATGGCGATAGTGGATCCCCTTATCTCAAGCCGCGGTTTAACCTGAATTTCCCGGAGCTGCTCCCATTTACCATGATTGCTGCTCAAGCAATGGTTACACATTCTCTCATCCAGGCTACCCATTTCTCAGCAAAGCCAAGCTTCCGCATCATACGAAATAAGAAGTCCCAGTTAACTGAATCAAAGGCTTTGCTGAAATCTACTTTGAGCAGTACTAAGGGCCGTTTTATTATTTGCCTTTAAAAAAAGGGCCGTTTATTTCTCTTGTACGTATGCACCACCTCATTTGCTATAAATATGTCATCCAGAATTTGTCTTCCTCTCAAAAATCCAGTTTGATTTCTGCTGATAATTCCACCTATCACTTTGCTCATCCGTGCTGCCAGGTACCTTTGCTTGGATCTTATAACAACATCCAACTTGAGATATGGGGTAGTAATGTTCTAATGACTGTCTTCCTGTTCTTCCAAATTCTGCCATGAAGTTCATCACATCCTGTTTTAGTACCCCCCCAGTTTTTCTGTATAAACATAAATGAGAACCCATCTGCTCCCGGCTTTTATCCGGGTTACAAGTCTACACTGCCTAGGTAATCTCTTCCTCAGTAAAATCAGATATCAGGGTTGCGTTTTCATCTGCTGAAATAATGCATCTTGCTGGAGTGTCCAGTGAGGGCCTGTCGCCCGGAGGGGCTGCATATAGGTTTTGAAAATGCTCTTTTATTCCATTCTTGACCAGATTCACCTCATCGCACCATTCTTGACCAGATTCACCTCACCAAATACCCAAGGCTATATATGAAATCCAGAAAAAAGAAGGCATACATAGCTGATTTCGGAGAATGGACCGCTGAAGGATGGAGGTGGTTATGGCAATTGAAACAAGACCTAGACGAATGGGAAACACAAGATCTTGTATCTCTATTAAACTATCTATCACTAATATCATTGCAGGAAAATCAAAATGATAGATGGAAGAACAAAACACAGAACCGTGGAAACTACATTATAAGAAGAACTTACCAGATTTTGCTCGAAGAACTTACCAGATTTTGCTCGAAGAAATCATCATCGACTGGGCGCTGACAACAACAGATGAGCTGAAAATGTGCTGGAATCAGTGGCTACCACAAAGAATTTCTATATTCTATATTGCATACCAAGGAAAACCTCCAGAGATGGCAGATAATTGCAACTGACCAAAACATTCCATGCACCCTTTGTATGCATAGATTCATCATAGAACCAGACTCAGACAACTCAACCGCAACCTCCGAAACAAAGACACATATTTTCACGGATTGCGCAATAACAACAGAGGTATGAAAGGAATGATCAATCTGGCTAGACTTACCTGTCCTACTAAGGCAGTGTTTTATACAGCTTTTCCACAGCTCCTTTTGCCTTTTCCACAGCATAAGCTGTTTTTGCAGTGTTTGGTAAATCAGCTTTTGCTTTGGCTTATCTACAAAAAAGTCAGAAAAAAGCTAAAACTCATAAGTTAGGTGGGAGTAGCTTTTGAATGGCTTTTCTCACTGACAATTTTGAAATTAATTCGAAGTTTTAATGTGATATAATTATTCTTACACATTCAAAAGTCCTTCTGCAAAAGCATAAGCTCTCCCAAACACAGCTTAAGTAAGGCAGTAGCTTTGCTGTTCTTTCCCTAGTGATTGGGAAAATGTTAAAAGAAGAATAAGATCACCTGCCACAAATCAAATAGCTTAAGTTCTACTTTCTTTCTTTTACTCGGATATAAAAAATTGTTGAAGATTGACAAATCAGCTTAAAAGGCATTCTATTGTATCCAGTCCATGAGAAGAATATGGTACCGGAATAATGCTGGAATTATCCTTTTGTAGAATACGTCTGTTCTTTGTCAGTTACACAACATTTAGTGTTCCTATATCACGTAGAGGTGTCGAGGTACTCATACTTTTGCAGTTGCTTTATTTCTAGGAATTTGCTTTCTGGTCTTAAAACTTGCAAAGAAGTGTCAAGTTACATGTATGGTGATGGAGCCGTAAAGTCTCGTGGATCTTCCGCTCTTACTCGGTCATTTCTCGAAGATCTCGGAGGAGCTGAGATAGAGCATCTGGTTTGTAGTTTTTGTTTATCCTTGGAAGGAAAAAAATTATATACACGGTATGAATTTTGGTCGTTTCTCACCAAATCATTCTGTTTCATTTTATTTTTGAGAATATCAGCAGCCAGATACAAATACGAAGTCAAGAATATGCCGTAAAAGAGGCAGAGTACGTAAAGTGAAATCTTCTTGGAAATCTGCTGGCCATCCATCCCTATGGAGAAGGATAGCTGATGGAAAAGACTTACCATGTAAGCATTATTCTCCGTGTGGCTGTGAGCCCTTATGTGGGAAGCAATGCCCTTGTCTGCAAACCGGAACTTGCTGTGAAAAATATTGCGGGTATTCCAAAGATTATTCTCCTTCTTTTCCATTCACATAGGGATATATAAGCTAAGAAACTCTGCTACAAAAGAAGAAGAAAAAAGCCAAGGAACTCCCATCGTGCTTGTCCCTTGTTTAAAATGCCATGCTGTTTATCTTGTGGATATTGCGTAATGCCTACTTCATTTTCAGGTGCACAAAAAGTTGCAAAAATCGGTTTAGAGGATGTCACTGTGCTAAAAGTCAGTGCAAAAGCCGACAATGCCCTTGTTTTGCTGCTGGGCGTGAATGTGATCCGGATGTTTGCCGGAACTGTTGGACTAGGTACTGAACTCCATGTATGCTTGATTTCGGACTGTAGCATGACTTATAATTATCTTTTCCTCTTCTGCTTAAAGGATACCGCCAAACTTCCTGAATGAGTGTGATGTTAATGGGTAGTGCTTTTTGCCATGGGCATCCCTTGATATATAACGGACACCCATCCCAATTACGGATTTAAGAAATTTTTGAGGCATGTTGCAGGGATGAAGATAAATTTCTGATCTTACTAATATAAATGCACTTCTATGATCAAATTTTTACAGCTGTGGAGGGGGACATTTGGGGGAGCCGGCAAGGCGAGGAGACAATCAGTGCGGTAACATGAAGCTTCTTCTGAAGCAACAGCAAAGAGTAGGGCATTCATTATCCTATAATTCCTTCCCTATGTTTTTTTAGATAGGCCAAAAAAATTATGCTAGCATTTTTGTTGATAGATCCTCTTAGCAAGGTCTGATGTAGCTGGTTGGGGAGCCTTTCTTCAGGTATGTAAGTTTACATTAACTTTCCGATTTTTGTCGTATGACAGTACGTTCTTAGTGATGATACCTATGCATTTTCAGAACTCTGTTAATAAGAATGACTACCTTGGAGAGTACACTGGTGAATTGATCTCCCACCAGGAAGCAGACAAGCGAGGAAAAATCTATGATCGTGCAAATTCATCGTTTCTTTTCGACTTGAATGATAAGGCAAGAAATGACAACCTTCGATTCCCTTGGTATCAGATCTTCATTCCTTTGGGTGCTGTGTCTTTTACACATTGCAAAAGGTGTGAAATCTGTACCACTGTAAATTCCTCAATACAAGATAAAGAAATCATGATAATCAAATTTTGAGGAAAGGAAAAATGGAAGGTAATCAGGGGACCTCGGATAGGAAGAGGGGACTATCACTGCATAGTGTGTGGTGTCCATGTAGTATACCGGGATTGGACGTGTCAGCGGGCCCGCGCAAAAGTGTTAACTACCCACCTCACCCTGCTCCCCTCGGATAGGGAAATTCTACAATCAGCAAACAACATTCTCATGCTCTTTAGCCTTTCTCTTAAGCTGCAAAAATGGTGTTTCTGATTCATGCTCTCTCATTTCAGTTTGTTCTTGATGCCTACCGCAAGGGAGACAAGTTGAAATTTGCAAATCACTCTGCAACTCCGAACTGTCATGCTAAGGTACTGTAGCTTTCAATTCGTATTCTCTGAAGGAGCATTTCTATTTTGTTGTGAAAATGTTGTGACATTCATACAGGTGATGTTGGTTGCTGGGGATCATCGTGTTGGTATTTATGCAAATGAGCATATTGATTCTGGTCAAGAGCTCTTCTATGATTACCGCTATGGTCCAGATCAAGCACCTGCATGGGCTCGGAAGCCCGAGACTTCGAAAAGAGACGGCTCACCAATACCACAAGGAAGAGCAAAGAAGCATCAATCTGGTTGAGGAGGCGGTACGACTTTATTTTTTGTTTATATTACTTACTTCAAGTAATAATGTATAGAGACAACACCAAACAAATGCTCTGAATGATTAAATGAAACTTGTATAGTAATTCACATAGAGTTACCAGATACACCAACAAATGCTCTGGATGATATTGACACAAATTTCTATTACCAAACCAGACAACATCCAACATATTCCCTTGATTGCAAGCAAAAATAGTCATCGATAAGGCTGCAACAAGATTAATTTGGCTAACAATTCACCCCCCTAATCCTGTTGCGTTCGTTTCACATCTTTGACTCCAAGCTTTAGTCTCATTTCTACAAACTTGGCACGCCCAAGTCCTTTGGTGAGAAGATCTGCCAACTGTAACTCAGTCCTGACGTGGTGTACGTCCATTTTCCCTTACTCAATGCATTCCTGGATAAAATAGTGCCACACTTCTATGTGCATGCTTTTTTCATGATGAACAAGATTCATGCACAAGGCAATTGCTGATTTGTTGTCCACATTAAGCTCGAATTTCGCCAGAGTGGTTCCTCTCATTTCGGCAAGCAGCCGGGTGAGCCAAAGACCTTGACAGGCAGCTGCATATGTTGCTACGTACTCAGCTTTGCACGAGGACAAGGCCACAATCTTCTGTTTCTGCGAGGCCAATGAGAGGGCACTTGAGCTGAGAAAAAACAGGATGCCTGTAGTGCTCTTGCGCTCATCAGCGCCGCCGGTGTGGTAGCTATCACTGTAGCCAAACAACGTCAGTACAAAAGAATTGGCCCCATAGACACATCCGTAGCCGATTGTCCCGCACACATAGCACAAAATTTGATGGACTTGCCATTCGCAATGTGCCACCAAAGCTAAAAGTAGCCTCACCGTCTCCATGCGGGCAACGGGTGCATAAACCTCCTCGAAGTCAATGCCTTGGCATTGTGCGTAGCCTTTAGCTACTAATCTTGCTTTGTGCTTCATTACGCTCCCGGTTGGATCCTTTTTTACCTTGAAGACCCATTTCAAGCCAATCACACGATGGCCGGGAGGGAGGGAGGCTAGTTCCCAAGTATTATTGACTATTGTTGAGGATGGAATCCATTTCCTCCTGGTCCTGTATTGCCTTCTCCCATGCCGGCTCATCTAGCGCTTCCTCAATACTCGTCGGTTCCTCAACGCCAAGGAGGTAGAGCCCACTGTAATCAAAACCCTCATCAGTATACTTGGGGTTGGGCCTCGCAATTCCGTGCTGACCGCGAGTCTGCATAGGATGGTGTTGGTCCACTGTTTTAGTATTTAAGCTAGGTCCATCTGCAACAGGGTTAGCTCCATTCTCCAGATTCAACTCTGGTGCTTCGCTGTCCTTCATCCTTTCTGTTGCTGCACTTCTCGGCTTGATCGGTCAAGACTCCGTCACCTATGGCTCAGATTTGCTGTGCACATGCGCCTGACTGTCGTCATAGATGACGACAAACTCCTCATGCTGCTCAAATTCCAGTTCGATCGTCGTCCAATTCCACCAGTGATCCTCCTCAAAAATCACGGAGACGCTTTGTAGATGGATCGTAGACACGGTAAGCCTTTGCCCCATCTTCGTATCAAACAAACACCATGGCTAAGGATCGATCATCAAGTTTATTTATTCTAGGGCCGACGTTCTTCACATGAGCCACGCATCCAAAGGTGCTCAAATAACTCACGTAGGGCTTTCTTTTGTGCCAGACTTCATACGGCGTGATGACATGTAGAGCACGCGTTGGTGATCGATTCAGCACGTACACTGCCACCTTAACCGCTTCTGCCCAGAACATGGCCGGCACCCAAATGCTCTTCATCAAGCACCTTGCCATCTCGACGACTGTCTGGTTTCTCTGCTCGACCATGCCATTTTGCTGTGGTGAATAGGGTGCAGTGGTGTGGTCACGGAAACCCTGCTCATTGCAGAAATCGACGAATTCTTTGGAATTGAATTCTCCTCCGCGATCTGTCCTGAATACCTTCATTTTATGGCTGATCTCGTTCTCTACAAGTGCTTTGATTTTCTTGAAGAATCTCAATGCCTCATCCTTGGATTTAAACATTTCTACCCACATGTAATGACTCGCACCATCTACAACAAGGAGAAAATACTTGTTTCCTGTTGGTGTCGCTGGAGTAATGGGACCGTAGAGATCCCCATGGGTGACCTCCAATCGCTCCTTTGTGCGGAATGCCATGGCTTGAGGGAACAATCGCCTGTGTTCCTTCCCGAGGGTGCAGCCTTTGTAGAACTGTTCTAGTCGACTGATTGTCGGGATGCCACGCACCATGCTCTTGGCGGTAAGGTCATGGAGACCACGAAAATGAAGATGTCCATAGCGTGTGTGCCACTGCCACGCCACATCCCGAGGTTGTGCCAGTAAGCTCACCGGTGTCATCAACGCGAGGTAAATTTAGTACAACCGATTTGGCATTCTTCTCACTCGTGCGATCATTGTCTGCTGGCGATCCAAGAGGCTCATTACCCCGTCGTCCACCACGATCTTCACACTGATCTCATCCAACTGTCCAATGCTGATGATGTTGCTTTGAAGGTGGGGTATGAAGTACATGTCTGTTAGGACCTTTTGCTCGCTGTTTTTGCACACGAACAATACCGATCCTCGCCCATATATTTCAATGACAGGCCCATCACCAAATTTTACAGTACCTTTCACGCGATCATCAAGATTAGTGAACATGGAGCACTTTTCGGTCATGTGGTTACTGGCGCCTGTGTTGAGATACCGACGATCGTCGATGATTGGTATTGAGAAGATGCGTTCCTCATTCAGGAACACGTGTTCTTCAGATACTTGGGGCCCCACCATTTCAGCCAGGGTGAGTGATGGCACGGACGGCGGGTTATTGTCGTCGACCATAAGTAGTGCGGGTTCGTCATCCTGGCCGCGCGTTAGGTGAGCTTGTTCCTTGTGTTTGTCGTGATCTCCACGAACACGCTTGGGCTTGCGACACTCTCGTGCCCAATGCCCCTCAATATCGCAATTGTGGCATTTGCCATCGCGACGTGGGGGCCTCCGCCACTGCTGTTAGTGCCACCATTATCTCCAGAAGGACGCGCCTGTTTCTTTCCTTTGTCTCGTTGTTTGTTGCCACCACCAGACAAGCCTTCTTTCGGTTCACGACTTCCTTGTCGGGCGCTTCCTCCATGAGGAGTAATCGACTGCCAGATTCGCCCTCCGGCTCACTACGCCCCTCAGACGCAGTTAGACGCCCGCTCAGCTCCTCAATTGACATGTCCTTTAGGTACAATAGCATCTCGATGGAGCACGCCATTTGAGCGTACCTTGACGACACCACACGTAGGTATTTCTGCACTGCTCTGAGCTCCGTAATGTCATTGTCCAACTCTTGCAGCTCGCTGACGATGCCAGATAAGTCCTCGACTCCCTCCCCACTCTTAAATGTGATGTTCTCGAAGTCCATGTGCAACTTCTGTCGACGTGCCTCGCGGACACAATCGACGCCGACACGCATCTCGTTGAACGTGTCCCAGGCGTCCTTTGCGTTGTCCTTCTTGGTGAGAATTGGTACCATCTCCGGTGGGACAGAGCATAAGATGGCGATCAACGCCTGCCGTTCACCTCCTTCGCTTGTGTCAATAGCCTCCCAGAGACCGGTGCCTTGGAGTTGAACCCGCATGATTATCGCCCACTCAGTGTAGTTGGTCTTTGTAAGGGTTGGATAAGTCACGGTGCCGCCGCCGCTGCCGCCCTCCCGAACAATCTCTCGTGCCACAATCTCGCCCCCTCTCCGCATCATGCTCCGTCCTCGGCTTGGATCATGCAAGGGCGGTAGAGTCAGGGACGGTGAGTTGAATTTAGACCTCGAGCTTTCTTCTCCCAGCATGGCTACCAGATTTCTGAGCCAAGCTCCAATACCAAATATAGTTGCTTAAGGAAGAATAAATGGTCTTGCAAAGAGTGACAAGAATGATTTTTGGTGCAGTAATTCTCACTGATTTTTGGACCAAGCCTTCCCTTTATTTTTGCTAACAAAACAACAAACTATAACATGGTGCGACAGGATTAATTTGGCTAACAAATTCAGCCACATTACATATAAAAAAAAAACAAGTTCATCACATGAAATCTTCAGACGAGAAATCACTCAACTCTTAACATCACAACACTAACCATGTTTCCATTGAAGAACTTGTCAACTGCGTGTTTAATTAAGCATTCGGTGAATTAATACCCAAGCTGTCCCTACAAGTGGACTGGATAGCTGACTAACTAGGAGAGATTAAACATACTTTCATAGCTTCTACAAAGTGCTGAAGAAGTAGATGCAAATATGGGATGTTCGCCTGCAGAAAACACACAAACAGAAAGAAAGAAAAAAACCTTAACCACCAAAATCAGCCTCCAGTAACACATGTTTTCTCTTCGGATATCCCAATCCCAGGATGTGATTTACATACACCTTCCCATCTTTCACTGTGGCCGATGTCACCAAACGATGTTTAATTCCGTCGAACTTCCCCACCACTCTACCACTCTCCCAATCGTCGGTGCTCTCCACCAATCTCGTAGGGTTTCCTGCAACCACAAGCTTCGTCGGAGATAGAAGCTCCAATCCGTCCCCGAATCTCAAACAACTTCCAGATCCGGGTGTTAGATACACCTCCTTCACCCGATCACCGTTTCCGATTTCAACCTTGAACAGTTTTCCTGCCAGTGTGTGGACGGCGAGTAAGTATCCGTTTGGATGGTATACAATTCCGTTGAGTCCAATCCACTTCAAGTACCATTGTTTGGTAAGAAATAGGGGGCTTTGGATGGCGTATAGAAGCTTTCCGGTAACTCCAACCTTCCAGATCTTACTGCCTTTCACGTCGGTGACGTAGGCGTTGCCTTGTGAGTCGACGGCGACATCATCGGCAATTCCTCTGTCAACATCTGCAGAAAAGAAAGGAAAAATAAATTAGTCATTAAATAAAGTTTATTATTTTGTGACTATAAAAAGCATGAGATATCAAAAAGTTGATGATGAAGATTAGGTGCCGAAAAATTTATTATAATTTTTTCTTAGTTAAATTGCCAGTAATTAATATTTAGAAATTTACGAGAATATTTAAACAAACATTAATGATTAACCTACCCGCGTCGCTGAGTTGTGTGAGAAAAATCCTGTCCCACGTGGTCCAATCATATGCAGCCACCGCACTGTATTTGTTTCCCACCACATCCGCGATGGCGACCACCACGCGATGGCGACCCCCGTCGATGGCTAGACCCAGCGACGAATTCTTCCCCAAACCGCCACCGTCGACCACCGAAATCTCTTCCAGAGCATCGCCGTCGTGGTATTCCGGTACCGGAATTGCCCCAACTCCGCCACCTACGAAAGAGACGATGAATCGACGGTTCTCGTCGTCCCATTTGACGCACTCGCGTAACCATCCACCGCTGTGGTACTCGACCGTCGTGTGTGTGTGACGCAATGACGTTTCTGAGTGTATAATGTATGCTATTGGGACTGCGGAGAGCAGAATGAGGAGAAGAAATAGTTTGATGATGGAAGACATGGTGTTGTGTCTGGTTCTGGTAGGCAGTTTTTTTTCCTCTTTATTTATCTTACGAAAATTCGTACGATTAGTTGTTTCAGTTCATGGTGGAAACACAACCACGATGACTAAGGCAATTATTGTCTTCCATTTCCTAAAAGCGAATTGCATACTTGAAGGAACTTAGCAGTAGATAGAGGTGGGTGGTGATGGTGACTTAACTAGCAAAAAAGTTAGGATTATCAAAAATATTTCATAACTGCTTCTATAAACTGTTTCCGGATGTGCACCGTATTTTTGAGTTGTTTGAGTATTTGTTAGATCTGCTTACACTTTAGGGGTGGAAATGCCGTTTTAGCCTACAATTCAAAAGTATGGGAGAAAAGTAGGCGGTAACATTTTTAAAAAAAATAAAATATACGTAAAAGATATTTTTGTCCATTTTCTTTCATGTAGCGTTCCATCCTTTGTCGCCTCTCCTTTACCGAACACAACAGTCGCCGCCGAATATCTGCAGCCAAGCAGAAGTGGAAGATTAAAGACCTGGGCAATCTTGGTGATCGTCATCGGAGATATAGCTGACATCCAGGGGCGGATCCAGCAAATTAAAACTGGGGGTGCTCTTTTGAATGAAGGTAACATAAAATGCACAAATAATATTAAAAAAATATACCTCATTTTAATATATGATCCCATCCACAACACTTTTGATTTATAAATTAGGTATACTTATTCACAAAACCATTTTCATCCTTTGTATTTCTCAAGTTTCAATAAATCTTTATTCCATCTCTGAAAAGTGAAAACTAATAAACATGTGTGTTTTACTCTTTCTTGACAAGAGTAAAGCCACCTTTGTTTGTTCCAAGAGATGTCAGCAATATGAGATGATCAACTTTTGCACAAGTTGCTTGAAATTGAAAATTGGTCTAATTCTTAACATATATCCTAATTCAGACCAACAAGAAGTGAAGATGTCTTACTTGTCTAAACTAAAATGAAGTCTGTAAAACTAAGAACACAACTTATCTTACCTGCATCAATAAGGTTTTTGGTGGCCTAGTAATCAATCCGACACGGTCCAGTTACGGTCATTATAAGACAGCGGTAAAAATGCTTTCAATCTTACCTTGTTTTTCTCCCACCAAATCCTCAAGCTTCATGTTCTTTACACTCTGTTTAGAGAAGTGAACAAAAAATCTACGACTTCGTGAAGGAAACAGTTAAACCATAACTAGGAACTTGAACTTCTACTTGAACAAGTGATTGAGCTCTCTGAACACTTCGAACACCAGCACGAACCCCGAATCCTAGTTTCAAGAGCTCCCTGGTGTAACACAC
>JAOYMZ010000010.1:246986-258044 GCA_025802335.1 Pinguicula primuliflora
AAAAAATTTGCAATCTTATAAAATAGAGTCATCTTCATCTGCAAACAATAGAAAACAGAGCAACGTATGTAAATGTGATAAAATCATAGAGTCGGGTATCACGACGACATTGGTCGTGGAAAGACCGAATGAGTGAACGACGACTCGTCGCGTGAGACACGAAACTATGAGCAACGTATGTAAATGTGGGAAAATCATAGAGTCGGGTATCACAACGACATTGGTCGTGCTAAGATCGAATGAGCGAACGACGGCTGATCGCGTGAGACACAAAACAATCCGTTCACTTTCACGCTCCCATTCTTACAATGTAATGAAGCTATCTAACTGTAAATACCATACAGAAGTGTAAATCTCACAAAAAAATGCATGACCCATCTCTCGATTGTAACGATAGTGCCATGAATCAGCTAGAACTCAGAGTCAAACGCACATTTAACAAATAAACTAGCTTAAAATGCACCCTTTTCACGCTGGGCCCGTCGATGATCTCTCTCTCTTTCTCTCTGAATATATTTTCGGACCAGTCATTGAGCCGGGAAGGATGAAGAATTGGAAAAACGAAACCGAAAAAATGTAGGTTTTCGGTTTTTCGGTCACCGTGTTTCCGTACGGTCGTAGATAAGTTTGGCGGGAATGAGTGTTGTTAAGTTAGCTGGTTGTTTAGTAGTAACCGTTTAGTCGTACACTAAAATATATTCAATTTTTGATGTATTTTTAAATATGAAGGTTACATTTGCAATTCTTTTTTTTAAAAGGATACTTTTCGAAAACAGATTTCTCATAAGGTTACATTTGCGAATGACCCTGCTTGGACTACACCAAGGCTCATGGAAAAATCAAATTTGGTCTAGATTTTAGTTTTGTACTTCTTTCTTAAGCGTTTTTTAGTCCTTAGTGATAGAAGGAATACATTGTTTGAGTTCGTCGGAATAGCACAATAATACCGTGCAACGCTATTCGTACTCTGTTGTATCCTGTAGACGAACGTCCAAGATCTCAAGCCACATAAAAAAAGACATTCGTTTTAAGAAAACTATTATTCATAGGTCTCTCAGAATAACCTTTACTTTTTACAAATTTTATTCGGTAATAGGTTATCCTACAATACTTACCTACATGCATAATTTCCTACAATATTAAAATTGTTATTTAACTACCAAGGTGCATGTTTTTATTTGCCAAGTAGATTATTTAACAGCATGTGCTAGAAATGAAAATTTGGGAATCTTACTGCCCGTCCGGTCCAGTTTAGACCGCAAATCGACGGTCCAAAATCGAGCTGCCGGTCCATTAGCCCAATTAGGTGCCTGGATTTGTCTTGATCGCGGTTTGGTGATTTAGATTTTTTGCTGTTTTTGTCTTGGTCATTATCCAAATCATCATTTTCCTTGGTCATCGCGAATTTGGATGACGACCAAGACAAAAAAGCAAAAAATCTAAGGTTATTCCCCAACATTCTTGTGGAATCATGAGTACTTTTTTCATATGCAGCTAACTGGAATAATAAACCTCGGAAAAAGGACAGCCTTCTATAAAACCTCGTATGACGAAATCAACCTCCACGAGACCCACCTTTCTGCCCGAAACTTCAAGATTATTCAGGGGCGTAATTGGCATTTCGTCTGAAAATTGAAGCGGCTGATATTGAAAGAGAGAGCCGTTGTTGCATAATGCACTCCACTACTACTACTGTCCACTCTACTCTAATGAATGAATATTGAATAAAATGGAGAACAAACCATATGCACCTGCGTCCTGAACTAGCATCAAGGAAAACTAGCCGTTATAAAATTGAAGAGAAGGGAGGGGCTCGGCAATAATTTTTATTCTTTCTTCTCTATACCTGCTGACAGCAAATAACTATTATTGTCTCCTCCCAAGAAACCCCATTTCCAGATTCCTTTGATTTAGCCTTATCTGCTACTGCCCTCTCTCACTGTTCTTCACGTGCCTCTCATATACCTTCGCAGGCTCCTGCGGCACCATAAAAAACTTTATTGTTGGTTGCAAGAGGATAGGAGTCGTTTTTGCACTATCCGGTACTTCTTCTCTTGAACCTTTATCTCTTGGATTGGATATGGAGGAAAATACTTGCCCAGCTAAGAGCAAGAAGAAAACTTGGTGGGTTCATGATGGGACTTCCAGATTTTCAAGGGTCTGTAGAGTGTGGTTGGTCTTAACACAAGTTTTGGTCTTTATTCAGGTGGTGTTTTGTCTGGTTGGGATAGTTTCAGGTGGGGATCTATGGGATGGTGTGATTGTGACAGAAGCAGATTTTCAGGCTCTCCAAGCCTTCAAACATGAGTTAATTGATCCAAATGGGTTCTTGAGAAGCTGGAATGACAGTGGATACGGAGCTTGCTCCGGTGGGTGGGAAGGAATTAAATGTGCGCAAGGTCAAGTTATCGTCATCCAGCTCCCGTGGCGGGGATTAGGCGGCAGAATCACAGAGAAAATAGGGCAATTTCAAGCTCTCAGGAAGCTTAGCCTTCATGACAATGGGATAGGTGGCGCTGTTCCGACTTCATTAGGGTTTCTGCCTAATCTCAGAGGCATCCAATTGTTCAATAACAGGTTGTCTGGCTCAATTCCGGTTTCACTTGGTATGTGTCCCATTCTTCAAACAATTGACATTGCTCGTAATTCTTTGTCCGGGCCAATACCTTCAAGTCTTGTTAACTCAACCAAGCTTTTTAGACTCAATCTCAGCTATAACTCATTGTCCGGTTCAATCCCACTTAGTTTCACTCAGTCTACGTCACTTATATTTCTTGCTCTTGAAAACAACAGTCTTTCTGGTCCTATTCCAGATTCTTGGGAGGCGTTTCAGCTTCAATCCTTGACACTTGACCACAACTCTTTTACTGGAAGCATTCCTATAAGTCTGTCGAATCTAAGGAACCTTTCAGTTCTTGATTTGAGCAATAACGGAATCGAGGGACGAATTCCTGCTGAGATAGGGAATATATCTTCTCTAATGAAGCTTGATTTGTCTCATAACAATTTGAGTGAAGGAATCCCAAATTCTTTGGGAGATTTACCCCAACTTGGATCGTTCAATGTCTCCTATAACAACCTCTCTGGCTCTGTACCCACAAACCTTTCCCAAAAGTTCAACTCTAGTGCATTTGTGGGCAATCTTCAGCTTTGTGGATACAGTGCTTCCGCACCATGTACTCTGCCTCCATCCCAACCACCTCCAGCACCCAAGAGAAGGCGTCGAAAACTCAGTACCAAAGACATTTTGCTAATTTTAGCTGGGATTCTTCTCATATTCCTGCTGGTGATATGCTGTGCTTTGATATGCCTCTTGATAAGGAAAAGGAAAATGGAGAAGGAAGCTAGGGAGGGGAAAACTGGCACTGCAGCCAGGGCTGAAAAGGGTATTCCACCAACTGCCATTGAAGTTGAGTCTGGAGAGACAGGTGGGAAACTTGTGCACTTTGATGGGCCAATGGTTTTCTCTGCAGATGATCTTCTGTGTGCCACTGCTGAAATCATGGGCAAGAGCACTTATGGAACAGTGTATAAGGCCACTATGGAAGATGGGATTCAAGTTGCAGTGAAGAGATTGAGAGAAAAGATAACAAAAAGCCAACGGGAATTCGAGATTGAAGTGAATGCATTAGGGAAGATCAGACACCCTCATCTTCTTGCACTCAGAGCTTACTATTTAGGCCCCAAAGGAGAAAAGCTGCTAGTTTTCGATTACATGCCTAAAGGAAGCTTAACCACATTTCTTCACGGTAAGCCAAGCAAACTCTTCAACAAAATTCGACATGTTGTACACTTTATTGTTGAATGATCTGACTTGTCAAATTATCAAACAGCTCGTGCGCCTGATACACCACTTGACTGGCCAACGAGGATGCAGATCGCGAAAGGGATGACAAGAGGATTGCTCTATCTCCACAACAATATCAACATCATCCACGGCAATCTAACATCAAGCAATATCCTTCTCGATGAGCACACGAACGCAAAGATTGCGGATTACGGTCTCTCCCGTCTGATGACATCGGCTGCAAATGCAAATGTAATTGCAACCGCAGGAGCACTAGGATACAGAGCACCCGAGCTTTCGAAGCTCAAAAAAGCCACCACCAAGACCGACGTCTACAGCCTTGGGGTAATCTTATTAGAGCTTCTGACAGGCAAATCTCCCGGCGAAGGGATGGATGACGTGGATCTGCCGCAGTGGGTGGCGTCCATTGTGAAGGAAGAGTGGACGAATGAAGTCTTTGATCTGGAATTGATGAGGGATGCATCCGTCATCGGTGATGAATTGTTGAATACTTTGAAACTGGCCCTGCATTGTGTCGACCCCTCGCCGACGGCTCGACCGGAGGCTCATCAGATTCTCCAGCAGCTGGAGGAGATCAGGCCGGAAACCGCTGCAACCAGCTCCGCGCCATCGCCTGGGGATTGAAAGACGACTAGTAGTGTTTATTTGATCTTTTTACATATTTTTTCATTCTTACAAATTTGTATGGCCTGCACTTGGGATTTAGGGGTTTTGTTCGTGTAACTTTGTATATCAATTCTTCACATATTTCATATAAAGTGTTAATGTACTTTTATGAAGCCTAATGAGTGATGGAAATTGCACATCCATTTAATGACAACTCCGGTATTGTCTCAGACACCACTAAAAAATTGGAGCAGTGCAGGGGAATAATGCCCAAAAATACTATGGCGCACCCCAGAACCCGTTCCCGTTTGGCCAAAAAACGACGATTTTCCACAAATTTAAATTTGGGTTTATAGTATTTAGCCCTTGAATTTATAATGTTTAGCCCTTAGGTTGGTATTTAGCTTTTGGGTTTATAACATTTAAATAGGGTTTTAATTTTTTTGGCGGCGAACCCGCCGTAATATTTAGCCATCGAGTTTATAGGGTTTATAACATTTAAATTTGTGAGAAATCGTCAATTTTTGGGCCAAACGGGAAGGGGGTGCGTGTAGAGGGTGCGGCATATCATTCCTCAATAATGCCAAACTAATTAGTATTTTGCTATCTAATGGATGCAAGCTTCACCAATAAATTCTGGTTGCACCCATCTAACTTATGAAAATAGATACTTATCCAAAAAAAAACTTATGAAAATAGATATAAGCTCACATAACTAAGGTAGCTTGGTCTGGTGGTAATTAGGTGAACTCCTGAGTAAGAGATCTCGAGTTCAAGCCCCAACAAAAGCGTTTGGCCAAGCCTAATTCATAGGAGCCTTTGGGCTGGGTGCAGGCCCCCTAGATTAGTCGGGAGTGTAAAATCCTCTCAGATACTGGGGAGGGGCGGAAATATTTCTCTCAACTTACCCTACTTAAAAAAATATAAGCTCACATAACATTACTTTCATACTTATTTGCGTATAGAATTTTCTTTATGTCGGTCGGTACTTATAAAAAAAACTACTATGTCGTTTTGATTAATGAAACAATAAATTAAAACACTAAATATAAATTAATATTAAAACACTAAACATAAATTAAAAAAATTAAAACATAAACATAAATTAATATTACGACAACTTCACCGTCGTATAGATCTAAAATTTTATCATGTAAATCATAATATTAAACTTTAATTAATGACGACAATGAAGCCGCCGAAAAACTAAAACCCTAAATGATGAACTCAAACTCCATAAATCCTAAATATTAAATTTTATTTAATGACGATAATCAATATTACGGCCTCTTCGCCGCCGAAAAACTAAACTCTAAATTATGAACTCAAAATTTATAAACTCTAATATTAAACTTTATTTAACGACGACAATCAATATTACGACCGCTTCGCCGCCGAAAAATTAAAATCGTAAATGATAAACCGAAACTCTATAAACCATAAATACTAAACTTTATAAATAACCTGTAAAAAATAAAAAAATTAACCCGTAAAAAAGTAAAAATTAATCCAAAATAAAAAATAATAAAATAATAAATAAATTGAAACAGTATTAAGTTACATGTCACATCGAAGCGCACGATGCACTGATCATTAAAGTGACTTCCATATCTCAACGAACGTTGAGCGATTCATATTGTATGTTCAACTATATACAAACCAAACCAAGCCAGTAAATCTCGCCCTTAGGTAGGGTCTGGGGAGGGTAGGATGTATGCAACCATACTTTCATCCCTCAATAGGATGAGAAAATTATTTCCGTGGAGATCCCTAACTCAAAAAATAATAATAATAAAGGAAATGCAAATATAATTAAAATAACTACTTACCCCAACAATGTACAAATACATACCGAAAAAATAAGTGCATACACAAATAACGAACAAACTAAATAACTACATTCTACTCTTAAATGATGAAATATAATTAAATGTAACCTATCCACTAGTATGTCTCACTTATTCCTATCAGTCTAGATGTCAATGAGCAAATAACTACTCTATATAGTCTTATGTATCTTTAATCGTAATATGACGTCTCAAACTCGTTTTATCAGAGGATATGTTCTCGGAGAGGTTTAATCCTACTAGATCTAACCGAATCTACTCATCCCATGTCTTCTTAGGTCTCCCCCGCCCTCGTTGTCCTTCGACTCTCCTGACTGGCTCGTCCAAACTTCTTCTGCTTATATGTCCAAACCATTATAATTTTTCCTCACTTTGTTTGGCATTATAGATGCGACACATAGTGTATCTCTAAAGATCCCATTACGAATCTTGTCTAATCTCGTGCGATCACACATCCACCTTTGCATTCGTATCTCCATCACTACAAATTTTTGCGCATGTGAGAGACTCATAGCCCAACACTCTGACCCGTAAAGCATTGTTGGTCTTATAACCGTTCTATAAAATTTTCCCTTTAACTTGAGTGAGATATTTTTATCGCATAACACTCCAGTAGCTGACCGTCATTTCATCCATCCGACCTTGAGGCGATGGGTAACATCGTCTTCCATACATCCATCCTTTTGCATGATAGATCTTAGATATTTGAAACTATCTTTCTGTTGGAGAGTCTGGTTCGCAATCATAACTTTCATTCAACATTCATCTGTTTCATTGACAAAAAATGCATGGTATATACTCCGTCTTTGAGCGACTCAATCAGAGGCCCTTAGCCTCCAATGTCTCTCTCCACCGCTCCAACTTAGCATTCACCTTCTTCTACGTCTCAGTCACTAAGACAATATCGTCTGCAAACAACATACACCATGATACTTCATCCTGTAGATCCTAAGAGAATACATCCATAATTACCGCAAAAAGAAACGGACTCAGTGCTGACCCTTGATGCAATCGTATATCAACTGAAAAATATTTTGTTTCTCCCACTGGGGTCGGCACACTAGTCTTTGCCCTTTCGTACAGATCTTGTATAGCCCTCACATACATCTATAACACCTTAAAAAGTAAAATAAAATAAAAAGAATAAATAAAATAATCAAAAAAATGGAAAACATAAAAACTGAAAAAAAACCATCTGCTCATCCAAACGCATCAGCAAAACCCATCTAATTTATCGCTACGCCGTCGTTTCTACATCCATGTGCGTATGCGTAACATTAGTGAAAGTGTTAATGTACTTCTATGAAGCCTAATGAGTGATGAAAATTGCATATCTATTTAATGACAACTCGAGTATTGCCCCCTGCACGAGTGTTGTAATCATGAGAAGAAATGTAAGAAATGGAGAGTGCAGGGGAATAATACCAAACTCATTGATAAAAAAAACTTCAGTATTTTGCTATCTAATAGATGCAAGCTGCACCAATGAATTCTGATTTCAGTCATCTAACTTATGAAAACTGATATAAGCTCACAGAACAAAGTTTATGGAAAGTGGATCTACAGGTACAGCTCATTCCTTTTTTCTACCTGCACCTCGTCACAACTATAATCTGAATATGAGAGCCCATCCATGACGACGCACACTACCTGCAATGCAAAATCAGGAAACCTAGCCCAAATATTACACCATGACAGCATAAATAGAACTTCAACTAAACAAACAGTACAAATGAAAAAGAAACAAACAAGGAAAATCCAAACTAAAGAAAATTGAAACAAAGAAAATCCTTGAAGGAGAGTGAAAATTGGACAACAACCAAAGAAAATCAGAATGAAAACGGAACCAACAAAGAAAACTGAAATTGTGTATGGTTATCATAATAAGCAAATGAACGCGGGTCTGAACCACGTTTGGACAGTGACATCAGCTATAACTCAATGCATCATAATTAAAACACAAATAGTTTGCTCATATAGTTAAGTTAAACATTCTCTGAGAAGAACCGGATGCCTTTATCATGATATTCAGCTTCGAAAGTTTCTCCTAACAGAGGATTAAAGGGTTTGCATATCCTCCCGTCAGTGGATCCATACTCTGATAAACATGTATGGATGATCCATTTTTTGCAGCAAAATGTAACAGTTATCTGTTCAACCATCAAACATTTTATGAAGTGAACCAGGAGACAAGAAAATACATAAAAATGTAACAGTAACGAAAAAATGCAGCAAAATGTAACAAAAAATGCAGCAAAATGAAACAGTAAACCGGAAGACAAAAACTGATCAATTACCTATGAACATTATATCTGAATGGGTCATCAAAATCTTCCAAATTTTCAAAAATAATAACAGCTTCTTATTCCTTTGAATCACATTATCGAAGGGAGTCTCTTTCCTCCTTTTCACAGTACCAACTGTTATGACAGGAAGATAACTTTTTCCATGTTTGAAGTGAAAGTAGACCTAAAAAGTAAAATAAATCCATAAGTATCAACAATCATCCCGGTGATGGGCCATCCAATCATCATTGAGAAGAAAAAAAGAACTACAATTCACTCTTTCGACTACTTGTAAATAATATGGAGAGAAATGCCTCATGTAGAGTTGGCTCATGGTCTAAATCTCTCGTATGTATTTCTATCCAGTAAACACAATATTTATAGTTAAAGAAAAGTCAGTACTTGAAATATGTCATCAAGTTAGCAGCCTCTTCATACTTGATCATATCAAACAATTTATATTGAATACCATAGCAATCTGCCAAAAGCCTGTGTTCCGCTGGAAGTGAAAGTAAAATAAATTGAATATACGTAAGTTAAAATCAAAATCAAAATATTCACATAAACTAAATTGAATTACCTTAGTGTGTCAGCATAATCATAAGAAATGCAATAGACACCATATAGATGTATCCAGTGAGGACTAACCTTTGTGGAAAGAAATTTTGTCATTCAGCCTCCAACCATTGACCAATCGAAGCTCCAAACACCCGTTTGTTCCCTGACATGTAATACCACCAAACATGAGAAACCTGTCAATAGTGGAGGTTTCAATCATCAGGACCAATTTCTATCCATCAATGGGCTAAATGTCGATGGTACAGAGTGCACAATAAAAATTCCGAGCTTCTGGAGTAGCGGGTAGCCATACACATTTTTAGTTTATAGAAAAATAGTATATCTTGCAATCAACATAACAAACCTATGAGAAAAGCAGGTTCAACATAGCGGTATGCATATCCCAATTTTTCTCCAAGAGTCAATACATTACATAAGCTGCCATAATTTAGCACCAACCATAAAATCAGATAATTCAGCACCATTATAAGCGAGTAGTAAAGCAATTTAAAAGCTAGCTTTATTCTGAATGTAAAAACAGAAATAAAGCACACTCACATTTTTGCTAAAAAAAAAAAAGCTCACATTTTTGTTTGCAAGCTCTCAACCTCGTGCACTCTAGTCCTGCCTTCCTATTATGAGCAGAAGAAATCAAATTAGATATAAATTCCATTCTTTTTCTTCCACCGTTAGTCAAACGAAACAATAAGAACATAACAGAATAGAATAAACATACATAACAGGACCTTTGTTGAAACAGATGCCGAAATAAAATATTGAGAACAAAGCATCAAAGAAAACAACATACAGAGCATCATACAAAACATCATCAAGAAAGGCAGATTAAACATAGAAGGACCACACGCACCTTCGACTTCGAGAAGGGACCCAACAAACTAAAGAACGTGAGAAGCTTTTACGAAGGATACCTACAACTGAAGGAGCACAATATAATAAGCATATGGAACCTAAAATTAAAGGTACCAAAACGTAAAGCATATGTCGCCGTACTTGCCGCGAGACATAACGTAAAGGGCGACGGGTACCGCGACGGGTTTAGCAACGGTGACGCAGCATCGGGAAAGATGAATTTTTGGGAAACGAAATTATATATACTCCCTGAAACTCAAATTGACGATAATTACAAATTGATGAAAACCGATCCCACATTCTGAGGGAGAAAACCGAACCCACGTTGGGAAATGCCAGAGCAGCGGCAAACAATAATGGTACACGTCCTACACTATATCTATAATTTATCCATACAATAATATTAAATAATATAATAATAATTAAAGAATAAAGAGATTTAATTATAATACATAAAAATTAAAATTAATATTATTAAATAATCTATTTTAATAGGGTTAAGGATTTAATAAAATTTAGTATTTATAATTTTTAAGATTTTTAATTTTTCGCCGATAAATTCGCCGTAATATTAATTGTCATATTTAAACAAAGTTTAGCCTTTAATATTTATAGAGTTTGAGTTTATGATTTAGGGTTTTAGTTTTTCGCCGGCGAAGCCGTCGTAATATTAATTGTCGTCTTTAAATAAAATTTAGCATTTAGGGTTTATAGAGTTTGAGTTCATCATTTGGAATTTTAGTTTTTCAGTGACTATGTCGCAGTAATATTAATTATCATTTTAAATAAAGTTTAGCATTTAGGATTAGTAGAGTTTAGGTTCGTCATTTAGGCTTGTAATTTTACGACGGCGAAGCCGCCGTAATATTAATTATCGTTAGATAAAGTTTAGCATTTAGTGTTTTTATAGTTTTGGGTTTATCATGTAGAGTTTTAATTTTTCGGTGGGGAAGTCATCATAATATTAATTGTTATTTTAATAAAGTATGTCAAAATCATATCAACTAACATCTATAATTGAACCACACGACGCGTTGATAATTATAATATCGTCCATTTCGATGAACGGTAAGTAATTTTTCAG
>JAOYMZ010000010.1:258144-270449 GCA_025802335.1 Pinguicula primuliflora
TGATCATCATCAGTAGGGTTGATTTGACCTCAAGATTCCAAAAAGCCGTTATTTGTTGGATTCCAAGTTATTGGTTGGTGTTTTGGGGTTGATGTATGAGTTCGAGTAACTGTGGATTTTCGCGAAATAATTTTCTCTAATATTCAAAATATTTATATAGGCTTATTGAGCTGAAGCATGTGTAACCTAGAACAGCTCAAGTTCAGAAAAAAATACGGGTTTTGAGCCCAAGCACCAACATTAACAAGGTATTAAGAACACTATGAAGTATGAAGTACAACAAAGATATTAAATAAGCTCACGGAGCAAAAAAATGGGCAGTTCTTTTTGGTAAGTGTCGACATCAAATTGAATATTGAAAAATTCAGTCCAACATTTCATCTAATTAAGTTTTGATGCCTCATTAGTGTAAAAGAGGTGTAAAAAGGAGTTGACTTTTAGCATCACTCCTCATGCGACGATGATATCTTATGAGTCCTAACTAGTGCATGAACTAGTGGTGAAAATTTTGGGTGCACCGCACCGCGGCGGTACAAATTAACCACGCGGTGCCCGGTTTCGTGGTGTGGTGCACCGTGAACCTGGGTTGCCGATCGGGAATGCGACTGCACAGCGTGGCTGATGTGGGACAGCAGGGAAGCACCGCTGCACCGGCGGCGAAGTTCCCGGAGCAACGAGCTTTCCGATAGTAATTCTTAGCGCGGCAAGCTTCACTCTGCTCACCATCTTCCTCACCATTTTTCACTCTTCCTCACCATTTTCCGCTCCTCGGTCATTCTTGCAAAGGTAAGCAGATAAAGAAGAGAATCGTAATGAGAAAGTGACACGTGTCACTTTCCCATTAACTGAAAAAAAAATTGTACCGGCGATGCACCACCCACACCATGGCACCACACTGCCGGTGCGACGGTTTGCACCGCTCGTAACCGCAGCACCGACGGTGCCGGGTGTAACTTTCACCCCGACATGAACATTGACGTAAGCTACTTGTTTATGCACTAGAACACTTTTGCCGGACCTTATCTAACGAGCCAATATGACAAATGTGTAAAAAATAAGCCCATTGGTTTGCGCTGATGTGTCGTACCTCAAAATCAGGCGCGAGGATGAGGTTCTCAGACAGCCGTCGATGTATGATCCATGCAATTTTTGCCCTTTATTCTTTAACGAGTTGTACTCCATAACAGTGAACCTTATCACTTAGCCCTAACTGTCCTCTTTGTACAACTTGAAGCGTCGTGTCCAGAATATGCTTCCGCATCGTCCTTCTACAGTTTTGTCGCGGAAACTCCGCAACTTGAAGGGAACAAGGGCTGCACACTTTCCTGTGCAGCTGTAATGGCGCCGGCGAGTACCTCGCCGATTCTCCGGTTCAGGAATTTCCTATGGCCGGTCGATTCGAGGTCCTCTAACCCGCTATTCTTCGTCAGAAACTCGGACCAATCTGGTTCTCTGAATTCTCTCTCTCCGTCGGTTTTTCCGGCGTCGAATCAGCTGAATTTACTTCCGAAGCGACAGCAATCATGCTCTCCTATCGGGAAGGTTTCCACGGCGCCGGTAGAGTACGTTGCGGCGGAATTCGACTTTGAGGAGGAAATTGCTAGGCTTCATGCTCTTAGAGGAGCTCTAGCTCGGTGCGGCTCGCTGGTGGAAAAGTCAAGGTTGATTGACACTGATTCCAGGGTTAAGTCGTTTATGAGATCACGGGGGAGTTGTTTTGCAAGGGCGGGCTTGAGTGATTATGATATGTTTTTATTGAAATGCGTGGTTGGCGCGGGGCAGGAGCATGTTCTGGGTGAATATAGAAGAGAGTTGTATGGTGTAGAGGTCGATACGGGGAGTGCTCTCAAAAATGCGCTTTATGCGTTGGCAGATATGATTGGAAGTTCGGAAGTTAACACAGCTGGAGCGAATGACTGTTTGAACGATTCAGAGAAACAGGCTTTGAGGGCGCTGTTGAAGACGCTCGGAGAAGTAGAACGCTTCTACGATTGCGTTGGTGGAATCATAGGGTTGGCATTTGTGATAAGATATTACTTGCCTTTCTTTTTTGGCTTGGACGTCTCTAAATAATTCACCATTCATAGATGATCTGATCCATCCTGTTCCTGTAACAGATATCAAATCAAGGTATTAGAGCTGCTTGTTCAATCAACTGTCGAAGGAACCAATTGGTCATCCCGGCAAACAAGTAAATCATTGAAGTCCCAGGTTGTAGAGATTCATCCTCCTTCAGTTCGGAATCTCGCTGAAGATGGTGAATATGCATCTCAAGCGGCTCTGTGGGGAATTGAGGTTAGCGAACTTCAGTAACTTACTTCCTGATTTTTAGAACTCTTGATTCAATTAGGTTTTTAATATTGACGCATTTTTCAGGGTTTACCTGACCTGGGAGAAATTTATCCTCTTGGGGGTTCGGCAGACAGGCTTGGCCTCGTTGATCCTGAAACGGGCGAATGCCTTCCTGCTGCAATGCTTCCTTACTGCGGGAGGACTTTACTGGAAGGACTTATAAGGGATCTTCAGGTATCTGAGTCTCTATTGATGAAGAAAATAGTCTCTTTATTTCCTTACCCTTTTCCATGTGGTGATTGTCAATTATTGATTTTGAAAATGATGGCACTGAGGGATCATAACTTCATAAGCCATCCATGAGTATTATTGATGAGAGTTTTATACTATTCAAGGCTCGAGAGTTCTTGTACTTCAAGTTGTTTGGGAAACAGTGTATCACTCCTGTAGCGATCATGACAAGCTCTGCGAAGAATAACCACCGACATATTTCTTGTTTGTGCGAAAGGCTCAGATGGTTTGGAAGAGGACAGTCAAGCTTCCAGCTTTTTGAACAGGTTTTAATTGGGTGGGACATTTTATTATGATATTATTAGAGAATTGGTTTATGTATTGGTAATACGAATTTCTAATAGTTTTCCATTGCTAGCCTCTAGTTCCAACTGTTGCCGCTGAAGATGGGAAATGGATTGCAGCAAGACCATTTGAACCTGTCTGTAAGCCTGGTGGTCATGGTGTGATATGGAAATTGGCTCATGATAAAGGGGTTTTCAAATGGTTTCAGAGTCATGCTAGAAAAGGAGCTACTGTAAGGCAGATCAGGTTAGCTTCTACTGGGGGACCGTGCTATAAAATCTTGGATTTAGTATTGTACTGACACTGAGACTATACAGTAATGTTGTAGCTGCTACAGATTTAACTCTACTGGCATTGGCTGGAATTGGATTACGCCATGGAAAGGTGAGTATACATTTTACTACTGGCTACACTTTTAATTGCTGATTTATTTATCATGGCAATGTGTGATGCATATGAATCGTTGGCCATATCTTTTATGGGAATCTGAAATAGGATTTTATTGGTAATAGCACTAGAGAAATTACAAAACCTTCAAGATTTCTCCATCCATCTTTGGGTACTTTATGTTCATGATCTTTTGGCATGCTTCTTGGTGTGAAGAAGCTGGGTAATTGCTGTAAATCAGCGTTACGATACTTTGTTTCTGTTCCTACAGAAATTAGGATTTGCTTCCTGTAAACGAAATTCTGGGGCAACTGAAGGCATTAACGTTCTACTTGAGAAGAAGAATTCGGACAGAAAATGGTCATATGGTCTGACCTGTATTGAATACACTGAGTTTGACAAGTTTGGAATAACTGATCATCCCCTGTTAGCCACCAGGTACTTTTGCCTACACCTCCCATTTGCTATGCATGCAAAATTTCCAGCTCGTCTCGATTTGAGATCGAGCAGCTCTTCAAGGCTTTTGGAAATATCCATAGGGTTTTTGTCAGAAATATCAATAAGATTTTTTTCAGAAATATCCATGGACTTTGTAGAGTATATTGGTTATTGCAAAATTATGAAACATTTATGTTTGCAATAACCTTGAGAAAAATAATTATAAAATGACATTAATTGTAAACTGTGTCTGCGAGGAGCAGTCTTTCTACTGGCATTCATATCAATTTGTTCCTTTGAATTCTTCTAATTATGTCACCAGCGCCAAAACTTGGAAAATATTTGAACTCACCTGTCGGCACACCTTATATTCTTACCACATAAAACTCTACTTCTTTTTCGTTGTTTTCCTGCTCACATCAGAACTTCATGAATGTTTGTAACTTGCAACGCTTTCTTTCTATTAAGTTTGCAGGCAGATTTTCCTGCTAATACAAATATTTTATATGTGGATTTGCCGTCGGTGGCACTTGTGGGATCAAGTAAAAATGAGAGGAGCTTGCCAGGAATGGTGCTTAACATTAAAAAACCTATTACCTATGTTGATCATTTTGGAATGGAACACAGGTATTCACTTACAACTCGAAGCTCTTTGTCTACTAGATTGTTGTTAATTTGCAGTTATTAAATTTGTAATTGTTATTGATGCTGCTGATCATGCCTGTCATTTAATTAAATTTGCCAGTATCTTATGGAAAATCGTACTTGCGTAAATATTAGAGGAATGATGTAGCTATGTGTGCAATAAATCTTATGTTTCTGCTTAATTTCAACAGTGTTTCTGGAGGCCGTTTGGAATGTACAATGCAGAATATTGCTGATAACTTTTCAAACACATTTCCATCTCGATGCTATGAAGAGGTTGAAGGTCTGGATCTGGAATATGCTCTATGTTTTGTTAATGAATTTAATTGTTAATACTTGGGGTTTTCTGGTTAAAATATTTGCAGATGGACTAGACACTTTTATTGTGTATAACAAAAGAAGAAAGGTTACATCTTCTGCTAAGAAAAATAGGAGACAAGCGGATAAGTCAATGCACCAGGTTCTTTTTGATAATGATACGTATTTCTACTTCAAAGGAGTCGTGTTTCTGCTTGATACTTTACTCTTGTACACATTGATCATGCGCAGTTGTACAATTCTCTAGCAATAAGAAAAAACATGAATTGATACTTTTGCATCTTATCCTCATTTCCTAATAGTTATAATTTTATAACCCAATCCACATAATATACGCATGTGCACAGCATCATATATGCAACTCTTGTAGTGTGTCTGATTTCTTAGAATGCGCTCACAGTATCTTATCATGGCAGACTCCAGATGGTTCTCTATTGGACATAATGCGTAATGCTTATGATATACTTTCCCAGTGTGGAATCTCAATCCCAAAGGTAGATTGCTATCGATAAGTGTTGGGTTCTGTTGGAACTCTGCTACATCCAGCTTCACTTTCTTAGTGGAATTATAATGAGGAGATTCTATTGTTTTTTTCATATACGCATTATTCTCCATATTGCAGATCGAAGGTAATCAAGAGTATGTCACTTCTGGACCGCCGTATCTTATTCTCCTCCATCCTGCTCTCGGCCCCATTTGGGAAGTCATCAGACAAAAGGTACCAAATCTATTTTTCGAACTAGTCTGATTCAAGAATAAACTTACTCAATGGTAACTAGCATGGTGATACAGTTACACTTGGTGTACATAATTCTCCTTTATGCGCCTGCTATCTATTTATTTTTGTATGCCTTTCTTCTTGGGCAGTTTGTTGGTGGTTCCATCGCCAGAGGTTCAGAGTTGCAAGTTGAGATTGCGGAGTTCCAGTGGAAGAATGTTCAGGTAATCAATCTTAGTAAGAGAAGAAGGGTCGATCTGTCCTTTATGGTTTATGATTTTTTTAGCTTGTTGCAGCTGGATGGAAGTCTAATTGTTTTGGCTGAGAATGCCGTGGGATCTGCTAAACCTAATGAATATGGTGAACCTATACTACAGTATGGAAGTAGGTATGTCTCACTATCAAATATACACTATATATTACCCTTGTTTTACAATTTATCTTGCAATCTCTTAATTTAGTTCCACATGTAGGTGTGGGAGGTGCAAGTTGGAAAATGTGAAGGTAATAAATAATGGAATAGATTGGAATTCGAGTGACAACTTGTACTGGAAGCATGATGTGAAGCGATTTGAGGCCTTAAAGGTGATATTGCATGGAAATGCAGAATTTGAAGCAACAGATGTTGTAATACACGTAAGTTTCGAAAGGTTCTAACTACTGGTTTTGATGCATTCATTCACGCGCACACACACCACAGGGAAAAAACGATTTGGGTTCACATGTAGTGCACTCTCTTGCATACCTTCTCTAACTTACAGACAGTGGCGAAGGGGTGGGGGTCTGGGGGGTGCACCTGCACCCCCTGATATTTTTTCCTCTTCAACCTGCACTCCCTCGCACCCTCTATTTAGATCCTCAGATACCCCCAGTATCCGCACCGTATGTGAAACGCGCACCCCCTAGTCAGACCCCTATGTGATCCGCGCTTACAGATATAATACTTTTCAGAAGAAAGTGAATCTGTTCTTCCAATAGTCTTATAAGGATCATATGGATATTGGGAGACTATGAATGACGCCCTTTGCTCTGCATCATGTCGAGTAGTACTGAAAAGTTTTATTAGGATTTTAATTTTTTCTTCCTTCATGTTTTTTGTATCCAGGGTAACTACATTTTTGATGTTCCGGATGGCCACAAATTGAAGATCACTTCAGGAGGAGTTTCAGGTAACCCATTAGATATAGCTGGATGGTATAGTTTCCTGTTATACGTACGCTCTTTGTTCAGAGCTGGTCGTTGGTCTCTCTCTGTTGCTTGCTAAACTGCTCGTTTGACGTTTGGTACATGATGGATAATTAAACGGTTGTGTTACTGTCCAGGATATATAAAGATCGGCAATGTGTAAATTCTTATTGTTGCTTGCATTTGTCGGGAAAAAAAAACTCATTTAACCCTTCCGAGTTTTGACTGAATTGCTCATCACTTCTTTCAATATCCCGACCTATTATTGTCCTGGAAAGTTTGCTAGCATAATGGTTTCCCAGAGGTATGCAGACTTTGATAATTGAATGGGGACACATCATTGGACAATAACACCATTGTTTGCTTCCTGTAACCAAATTGTGTGTTTTTCAGAGGGGAACGCTATTCTTCCTATTCCTACTAATCCTTGTTATTCGAAATCATGATTCCAGGTTTCGACATGTTGTTGGAGCCTATCGAGGACGAATTGATGGATAGTGGAACATGGTATTGGAGCTACAAATTAGTCGGCACACACATTGAGTTAGAATTGGTCCAACTCTAAAGAGAGACAGACTACACCTTTCCCATTCCCACAGCTGCTTTCTGTGAATTATAGTTCACAGATGAATTGCAGCACGCATACATGCTTGTCGGTCCTTTGTCTGGTAGGTTAAACTCAAGTTGAACCTGACCCAGAAATCTGTGTAGTGGCGTATAGATAAAGAGGCCATAGCATGTGTTATTGCAGTTTATGTAAATTATGTTATTTATTGTAAATTGATGTAAGAATCGTCTTTAATATGTCATTATTTCATGCACATTTCTGATTTATCGAACTAATTGATCTTATAGTCTTCTTTGTACGTAGCTTTAGAGGAACCAGGAGAACACAAATCCATCATTTCATCAGCTGAACTTTTTTTCCAACCAAGTAAATAAGTGAAATGTCGTAACCCGAAAATTCATGCTTCAGCCACACGGTTAGGCGGGTTGGCGTTGGCAGTTACCTTACATTCATTGTGTGCAGTTCCAGAAGTGAACAGAGCAGCGCAGGAGAGAAATAAAACACCACCAGTTAATAGCTACTATAGAGAAAGAATGCTGCACCTATTTATCGGCTCTGCAGCTTCTTACATAGCGCCAGCCAGGAAAATGTTAGCTAATCGAATTCTCCTCCGTCCCCGCATCATCAGAAGATCAATACCGCAGGATCAACGACCATCTTGTTTATCTCTGAGGCAATCCTATGAGAAATTTAAGAACAGAACAGCTATCCATCATCAGTGATCACAAATGCATCATCAGTGATCACAAGTGCATCATCAGTGATCAAGTGCAACCTGCCCGGGTTCATTGGTTGCATGACTGTCTTGCACAGACCCACGAGAATTGTTATGCAAATCCTCATCTCAGTGAAAGAACCGGATCTCAGAAGATCAATAATAAAAGGATGAACTAACACTTCTTTTGTTCAGTTCATAATCGATCACAGAACAAGTGCGAGAATAGTCCCGGCCTTATTATATTGGAAGCAAAGCAGCTACTGCCTGCCAGGGTTTATCAGCCTGCTGACCTGCAAGGATAAAGTTGGCGCTATCAGCAATAATTTGATCAACTGTTGTTCATTCATATGAAACAGAAAACAATACATATGCTTTGCTGAAAAAACAAAGCAAAACATATGAACTGAACTATGCAACACCAAATTCATATAAGAATTGGAAGATCCAATTTTTAGAACTCCATTTGCAAGAATCTCAAAATATCCAACCTCCAATCACCACCATGTATCTAAGCTAGCGAGCAGAAATACATCATTTCATGTCATAAATCAATCTCCACTTGGTCTTCTATTGTTCCAAACATATATTTTTATTCAGTTTAGGGCTTCAGGAAGAATTCATCTTAATTTGCGCTGATCTCTCATACCTGTAAGTTTTCCAGCAAAATCATTCACCGTGACTCAATGGTAGGCAAGCCCCGCTCCGCCATCTCGTTCAGCACTGCTTCGGCCTCTGCAATTCTTTTAGCACACCTTAACCGTTTCACCAGATAACCAAAACATTCGACATCCCATTCCTTGTTCCTTCCAGCGAACAACCTGACGAACTCCATCGCCTCTGCATAACAACCGCACCACACCATCTCCTTGATAATTGGTAGTTGCGATGAGTAAGTCACGGGAACACCATTCTCTACCGCCCTTCGCATTAAAGCTACCGCCCCCTCCACTTTCCCCGCCTTACACGCGCCTATAACCAGAGCGTAATAAATGTTGCCATCTGCTGTCAGCCCCTCCTCCTCCATCTTACACACCACGTCAGCAGCAGAGGCCACATCGCCGGCAACACAGTACGCCATCAGAATGGAACAGTACAACGCCGCAGTGGGCTTGACATTGCACTTGCGCATGAGATCCACCACCCGCCACGCGGCTGACATCTCCTTCTTCTTCACCAAATCGTTTAGTATGGGATGAAACGTTGCGACTGTGGGGAGAATCTTATCCCTCGCCATCGACTTTACCACGCTCAGTGCCTCGTCCGTGAGTCCTAATCTGGACAGCTGAGCCACCAGCCCGTCGTGCGATTTCTTACGCGCAAACCAACCGTCGATCTCGGTGAGATTTTTTCGGAGGTCGTCGAACACGGCGGGGTCCTTTGCAAGGAATTTGAAAGTATCCCTGGTAATGGAAAACCCATCACTCATGCCCTCCGAGAGAATGCGGCGGACAGAATCGAAGTCTCGCTTTCGCCCGGCATCGTTAATTAGGCCGTCGTAGTGGGCGCATGATAGGGTACTGGCTGTGACGAGCAGATTTCCGCTGCTAAAATTGCAGACGGGGGAGCTGTAAATCGGCGGCGAAATCCAAGTATTTCTCCTCAGCCTTCGAAGAGCTACAATTGGGGTTAGGGCTCCATAAATGTGATAGCGTTTCATCTAAGATTTTGTTGTCCCGTGTGTTTGGAGGGAAATGTTAGATATAATTCGTCTATATAATTAAAGAAAAATGATAATAAAATCATATATAATTATGCATATTCAATAATGTAGTGACATTTAACATGTGTGGATCCAAATTAATACAATACTAAATATGTTAATACTAATTATTCTTAAGTAATTGTGTGATCCCCAATTAATATGTCAAATGTCAATATGCTATTAAGCATACATAATTATATATAATTTTATTATGTAAGCCTAGCATTTCCCATAATTATGCATGCCCAATAATATAGTGACATTTGGCATGTGTGTATCCAAATCAATACAATACTAAATGTGTTAATCCTAATTATCCCTAAATAATTGTGTGATCCCCAATTAATACGTCAAATGTCAATATGCTATTAAGCATACATAATTATATATAATTTTATTATGTAAGCCTAGCATTTTCCATAACTAAAATGGGAAAAAATTACTTTTATTTTCATAAGATTGCTCGAATTTCACTATTGGTCTCATAGTATTTAAAATATCACTATTAGTCACATACGTTCCATAACTCTAATCAATTTTAGTCATTTTAATATGTTTTACCTGTAATAGCAAGTTTTTTAATCAAAAAATATTAAAATTAAATAAAATTAAAAATAAGAAGAAAAATATCATTTCCTGTCATTTTTTTTAAAAAATAGCAATTATTTCCACAAGAAAAGATGAAAACAATGTAACCAAGAAAAACCAACACATGTGCAACCAAGAATACCTGAAATTGTGCAACAGCAACTAAAGCTGCTCTAGAAAACTGCAAATATTTCCACAAAAAATAGCAACAATGCAGCCAAGAAAAACCTGCTATTGCAAAAGGCAGTAAAACTATTAAAAAACCTTCAGCAGTTTTGCATTTAAATTATTAAAAAATTCCCGGGCAGCTTTGTATTCAAATTATTAAAAAATTAACAAACTAAAAAAACCTACTATTGCGGGTAAAACACATTAAAAGGACTAAAACTGATTAGAGTTATGGAATTTATAGGACTAATAGTGATATTTGAATTCTATGGGACCAATATTCAAACTCAAGCAATCCAATGAGGCTAAAAGGGATTTTTTTGCAATTAAAATCAATAAAATATGTGTGCTCCAATTAAAATGATATATGTATGTATTTTATTGGTTATACACAAAAATTATGTACACCTATTATTATTGGGGTTTAAAGGTTAATTTATGTTTGCAAATTATTATGAGTTTGTAAAGTCATTGACCTATTAGTTATGTAAGCAATAATTGTACTCACAGTTCACGATTTCAAATCTCTTAAGTGACATTACTTATCAAAAAAAATTATAAGTTTGTAAAAGTAGAGGAGTTTTAAAAAAGTGGTTTTATAAAGAATTTATAAAATGTTGACAAAATTTTAAAAAAATAGGATTTGTTTGTGCTAGCACAATTATCAATTGCTATAATAATTGATAAGTATTTTGGTATTATCGATTTGCTTATATGGGTAAAATTATATTAAAAGTGAACTTTGAAAAATTGTCATCGACTTATGACTCCCAAAAGCAACTCGATGAGAGCGTTTGACTTGTGGGCTTTTGAGCGATCTTCCACCGCCAAGCCACCGTTAGAAATCAAAATCGCAAACACTTTAAAAAGGACTTGTACGATTGAAATATAAGAAGAAGTTGCAAACATAGCCTAAATATATGGCCGCCTATTTTACTTGTCGTCTAAATCAATAAAAAGAATGTATTGAAAAATAAAAATTATCGAAGCAAATCTTAAAAATTGATATATGCATAGATGATATTGATCAGTGCACATAGAAAAATTTGGTTAATGAGAAATTAATATCATATATCTTCCAAGTTTAGGACTTTAAGTTTGTGCTTTTTTGAAGGAGGATCAATGTTGAGTCTTCATTTAACTCGCATGATTCGAGTCCTCGATTTATTGGTCATGGATGAATCATCTTACTAACTAAGTTGTATTTTGTTATATTCTCGTTAGAGTTTGGCCGATGTAACATACATATAATTAACTTATGTTTAATGTGGCAAGTTCAATGATCATGATCTTTTTTGCTTATTTTAAATTTTGATTACTAAAGCCTCATGTTGTCAGAATTAACTATATTGATGAAAATGTTATGCATAGGAGAAAAATTATCGGTGTCGCGGAAGATTCCTTTTACTTAATCGTCATAAATTTTTAAAATATAATTGTATAAATAAATTAGCAACAATGAAATCGTTAGAACTTTAACCGAATATGAGGTTAATTCTAACACAACACAATGTCACGTAAGTGTAAAAACTATGACTTTTGAACAAACAACAATGTTTTTTTTTAAGACCATGGTATCCAAGCTTGTTGGGCCTGACTAATCCATAAGGTTCGTGCAAAGCGATACCCCTCACGAACCGGGCTATAATTGGGTCGAAACCCACGATCATGACCCACAACAGATTAAATGCACCCAGTGAGAATCAATAGATGAACCTCCTCCTATTTCAGGGACTTAAGTCATGGTTCTCCCTACTAGGTCATCCTATTGGGGTTAACAATCACCAATGTTAAATTTATATTTATGTACTTTTTGGCCAATGTGTTGAAGCAACAAAGTAAAATGTATTTACATATGCATGTATTATTACATAACAGCACCATAGACACAGCATTTGCAAACAAACAAATGAAAACTTTTTTTTGTCCCCTCGCATTACGGTCCTCAGCCTCACCCAACCCAACCCAACCCCAATATATATATATATATATATATATATAG
>JAOYMZ010000010.1:277055-305896 GCA_025802335.1 Pinguicula primuliflora
ATCCGCAAGGCATTTCAGGCCACTGAAGATGGATTTCTCTCATTGGTTAGCAGACAGTGGCCGACGAAACCACAGATTGCAGCAGTTGGCTCCTGCTGCCTTGTCGGCGTCATCTGTGGTGGCACTCTTTATATTGCCAACCTTGGTGATTCCCGTGCTGTTTTGGGAAGGCTTGTCAAGGCCACCGGTGAAGTACTTGCCATTCAGCTCTCGGCCGAGCATAATGCAAGTATTGAGTCCGTGAGACTGGAGTTACAGTCGCTACATCCTGATGACCCACATATTGTTGTTCTAAAGCATAATGTCTGGCGTGTGAAAGGCCTTATACAGGTTCGGTTATTCTTTTCTCTGGAAACCATTGGAATTTTTTTTTTGGTAGCAAAGTTTCGGATGTGAGTGGCAAGATTTGTTTTGCCTAATCCTGCCAAAGCTCGTGTACTTTGGCTCCCACTTGATCTTTATGAAAGCCCTTAGGTACCATTGTAACATTACCACTTTCAGACTACTATTTGCTATGAAGGGTTACAGCTCGAGAGGGTGAAACTTGGACATAATGGCTTCCCTATGTAATCTCCGGGTTCCCAGATTTAAAATTGTTTTCCAATATCACTTTGTTTAAGATTGTAGCACTTTGTTTGTTATAAGAGCTGAATGCTTGCTGTGAAAGCAGTTTTGTTGTTATAACACTTTGTTTGTTATTAGAGTAGTTTTTTAATGTGCGAGACTAGAAGCGTTTCTTGATTCAGAATCTGAGATTGATTCCTGGAGTTCTGCCAGTAGCGTTCCCTTTTGAGTAGTGGCTCTCACTTCGTTTTGCTAGAAGTTCCTTGGTAATCAATTCGTTGCTGGATCAAGCATTTATAGATCCCAGAAAGTTATTTTTAATAATGAGTTCCATATTTTTCCTCTGAGGCAGCAAGATTTTTTTTACTAACATATTTGCTATGCTGAACAATTCGAAGATTGAATTTTATTGCATGCCACAGGAGCTACTCTAATGATTACAGATTACATCTTTATTCTGTTTTGTTTCAAATTCACTTGTATAAAAATTGATAATGGGTATGCTGCTTTACAGATCTCAAGGTCGATCGGAGATGTGTATTTGAAAAGGGCCGAGTACAACAGGGAACCATTGTTTCAAAAATTCCGACTTCGTGAGCCTATCAAAAGGCCTATTTTGAGTGCTGACCCAGCCATTGTGATGCATCAGTTGCTTCCCCATGATCAGTTCATTATATTTGCATCAGATGGCCTTTGGGAGCACCTTTCCAATCAAGAAGCTGTTGATCTAGTTCAAAATCATCCGCGCAATGTAAGATACTTGATGCATTTCATTACACTGAGATTTGAAGAAAATTAGTGCATCAAATTCGAAATGGTCTCCCCTGATAGAGGGGGGTGTAGTGCAGGCCGAAGATAAGGCTGTGTTTTTTTTTTGATAAGTTAAGGCTGTGTGTTTAATCCTACTGTTCCTTTACTGAATATAATCCATTTTAATGCTCAGGGTAGTGCCAAGCGACTAGTTAAAACAGCATTGCTAGAGGCAGCCAAGAAGAGGGAGATGAGGTACTCGGATCTGAAGAAGATTGATCGCGGGGTCCGCCGCCATTTCCACGACGACATCACCGTCGTCGTCCTATTCCTTGATTCTAATCTCGTGAGTCGGGCCAGCTCTGTCCGGAGCCCCAACATATCCGTTAAAGGAGGTGGCATCACCATTCCTTCCCCTTTCATCTCAGAAGCTGTGACTACTTGAAGGGGAACCCGCTGCCTAATGTTCTTCTCTACCTGTTTGGTACCTGTCTCTCACGTGAATACAGCTTCTTCTTCTTCTTCTTGTAAGATATGAAAGTGCCCCAGCCACGCAGGTCCTCAAAATTCTTTCTTTTGCAAAACCTGTCGCTTTTAACTGAAGACTAATACTTCGCTTGGCACAGTTGTGGTGCCCAAGAGAGACGACTTCAGGTGGCAAACGTTTTTTTTTTTTTAATGCTGGGCTGATGAGATCTTTCTACATTTGTTGTTGATTCTCCTGTCCAAATCCCCATTGATTTTTTGTTCTTAAAAAAAAATTCTAACAGAGACGGCCTTCTGAATGAATAAAGAGGGGCCATCAGCAGCCGGAGGTCCTTTACATCCGTTATCTTATACTCTGTTTTATGTTTAAAGTCCGGTTTTACTTGTAAATGGTCTTCATGGGTACCTGCTGCCTGGTTCCCAGGAAAGTTTATTGTTCGCTTTAGACAAGTAGCTGTGGGGAATGGCCCGCAGCCCCGCCACACTGCACTTGTCAAATTGTGTCTGACAGTGAACGGAGTCTATGTAGAGTCCAACGGGTTAGGACAGGAAAAAGAAGAGGCTCTCTCGGACAAAAACGTTTTTTTGGCAAAGCATCGGACAAATAAACTGGTTCCTGTTTAAATGAGCAGCTGCTAAAACTACTTAATTAAGACATGATCTTCAGGAGGAAGTAAGAAAATTGGATTGGAGGGCCTGACCCAAGAACGGATTTAGTGAGTGTTTGCAACTTTTTTTAAAAATTAGTTTTTGGCTTTTGACAGTTGAAAAATCAGTTTAGAGTGTTTGTGAATTTTGCTTTTACTGTTTGACTTTTGGCTTTTGCGGTGGAGAAATAAAAAAAAGCTTAAAAGTTAGAAGCATCTCTAAAGTTGCTTTTGGAGTACTTTTGGTGGTGATATTTTTGTAAATATTTAAAATATTAAATTTAAGATATTTTACAAACACTTTTCAGTTTTTTTAATGAAAGTTCCTTTTTACAGAATACCTTCTGAAAAGCTACTTCTACATAGCACAAGAACTTGCAAACACTCTCTTAGAATTGTGAGGGGCCACTGCCCCCAACTCTTAATAAACAGTAGGTCTGTAAATGAACAAAGCTTGAACGAACAGACTATGTTCCAGCTCTGTTTGTTAAGTTTAACGAACGAATCGAACTTGTTTGTTAAGCTTAACGAGCAAAGCTTCGTGTTTGTGCTCTGTTTGTTAAGGTTCACAGACTGTTCACGATCAGTTTGCGAACAAGCTCGCGAACGGGATGGTTTGTGTTCGTCAATGTTCGATTCATTTATGTGTTCGTTTACATGTTCGAGATCGTTTGTTCTGCATTAATGAGTAATGAAAATAATGAAAAATAAGGACTAATTGATACGTTTACCATCATTTAATTGTTGATTCAAATAAAAACAATCATATTGATAGGTAAATAAATGTGTATGTACGAATACATTGCAATCACTTTAATCTAAAATCAATATAACCGCTCTGAGTTGTTTGATATGGTATCGAGCATAATAAAAATCAATTTAAAATTTTAAGGTCCTAACGAGATAGTCTTATATATCATCATATACAAAAATAGAACTATCATACCAAAAATAAAATGATCAGACAAAAAATGTTGTTTAACGTACCAAGATCGAACGGACAAATCCATGTTCGATCTCCGTTCCTTACGGTTAACGAACGAACCGAGCTTATTTGTTAAGCTTAACGAACAAAGTTTTATGTTTGAACCCTGTTCGTTAAGGTTTGCGAACCGAATAAATAAGCTTTAAACGAATCGAATTCGAGCTTGTTCACGAATAACTCTGTTCGTTTACAACGTAGTAAACAGTTTTTTTAGCGAAAATAGTGTCAGCATCTATGGACCCAAATTCAGTGCGCAAATGCTATATTGGATGAAGGATTGCTCCAAGAATCCCTAGAAAGCTTTGCCAACTCAGCAACTCACGCGCGACACCAAAAAATCAAAAATCTTCTACCATCCTCACTTTCCCACCATCAACAGAGAGCGCGGCCATTTTCCACCGAGCAAAGCTACGCGTACTACATTCCCACCGAATTTTAAACCGAAATTTAAGGAAATGACGAAATTACCCCTCCCACTAAGCACAGCAACACACTCGAGTCAGGGGTAGTATTGTCATTTCCTTCAATTTCGGTTTAATATTCAATTTAAAGGTTGTACGCAGAGGGTTTCTCTTTTCCACCAGCACCACCCTCAATTTTCTATCGAGAGCGCAGCCAAAAGCTAGGGCATTTGTGCGGAATTTCCAAAATCCTGAAATTCTGGTCGAAGCTAAAATCTAGGGTGCTGAAAACTCATAATCTTCGTATTATTTTTGTAATGGTAAGTTTTGTCGAGCAATTTCTGGTTCCCTTCTCAGGGGTTATAATTTGTGCTGTGATTTAAGATTCAGCATTTGATTTCTGGGTTTACCGTTCATGTATGGTGAAGGAGAGATTTTGTTGTGCACAATGTTTAAATAAGTGAATTTTTGTTTCTCATCAGAATCACACTGGGCACAGAGTTCTGAGTCCAATTTAAGCCACAAAACTTGCTAGGAATTTACCTTGATGTTTTGTGGTTGTTCTTCCCATTTTGCCTAGATGAGGGAATGAATTGTCTTTGGCTATTTATCTATTGGCATTGATTTTCTGCAATGATTGTAATTTTTCACACATGTTGTGTTGCAAAGGAGAGCTTGCCATTTTCCATGGCTGCAGCCAGTGATTTCAATTTCTGTTGTCATGGCATTTGTTTCTTGATAATGGCGTTGCCATCCTGCTATGTTGGAAAAGTGCAGCAAGATATTGCGAGAAATTGAAATTGATCAGCGAATTGAAAGGGATATGGTAGTCCTTGTGCCACACAGGTTGAACACGAGTGCGAGTGCTGCGGCGAGGCTGAGAGAAGCTGGCAGGAAGGGTGGAATCTGGCAGAATATTTGGTGACAGTGAGTCTGAGGGAATGTTTGGATCGGAGGCTTGGGGTTCAGAAGTTTGGATGTGTAGGTCAGAAGTTTGGATGCTTGGACCAGAAGTTGAAATTTCAGGTTCATGAGCAGGGATGTCGCAGTTTGAATGCTTGAAGAACTTGGTGAATCTTGGTGATGGATATGCACAGGTAATGGAGATGATAAGGGAACGGGAGGTGTGCTGCTTGGAGAGCTCACAGCTGAAGACTGCTTTCTGAAGGGGAAGATATGTTCATAAAATGAAACATCACGGGAGAGCACGATTTTATGGCTGAGTAGATCATAGAGACGATATGCTTTTGTCACACCGGAATAACCAACCAATACTGCTTTAAAAGACCGGGGATCAAGCTTCAATTTATGTGGCTGCGTGTTGGTATAATAACACAGACAACTGAAAGTACGAATGCTTGACAAATCTGCTGTTTGCCCAAAGAGGATGCTGTGAGGGATACGCCACTGCAGAACAGCAATGGGAAGTCTGTTAATCAAGAAAGCCGAAGTCAAGATGGCATCACCCCAGAATCTAGTGGGCATAGCACTATGGAACATCAAGGCCCGAGCCATCTCAAGAAGATGGCGGTGTTTACGCTCGACCACGCTGTTCTGTTGAGGTGTATAAGGTGTACTCCATTGATGGACAATGCCAAGTGAGGCAGTAAGGTCTGCACATGCTCGATTAACAAACTCCATCCTGTTGTCCGTACGGAATATCTTAACTGTACATCCAAACTGTGTCTAAACTATTCGAAAAAACCGAGCAAGAATATCACTGATTTCAGACTTATGTTTCATTAGATATACCCAAGTTCCCCTGCTATAATCACCAACCAGAGTCAAGAAGAATTTGTGCCCATTAATCGTTGGTGTTGAGTAGGGACCCCAAACGTCACCATGTATTAGTTCAAACGGTGCAACAGTAGTCTGCTTATGAGTAGGGAAAGACATTCTGGTTTGTTTGGATTTATGACAAGCTTCACATGGGAAACAAACATCAGAATTGTCATTCATGAGATTAAGTTTAGACAGGGCTTTACATGAAGGATGCCCCATTCGAGCATGCCACAAAAGGGAGTCAAAATTACAAGCTAGAACAACAAAATGACTAATCTCATGTCTAAGCAAAACAAAAAGATCCTTCAACGGCAAAATAGCAGCGACAGAAGGGTTAAGGACATATAATCGCTTCAGCTCTTGTCCAACTGCAAGAACCCTCCTAGATGCCAGGTCCTGCACAAGACAAAAGCCAGGGAAGAAGGTGAGTTTGGCGTTGGAAGATCTGGTTAACTGAGAGACAGAAAGGAGGTTGAAACGAAAGCTTGGAACATGCAAAACATTATGGAGGGTCAGATTAGGGAATAGGCTACAACTGCCAAGATGTTTAACACGAGCAAGTGCTCCATCAGCTTGGCGGACAACAGCAGGTTTCAAGACAACAGACCAATTACTCAGCATGCTCAAGTCATGACACATATGCTCAAGTCATAACCCAAAATTTAGCATCAAGTTGAGAAGCAACGGTATGTGCAGTAAGGAATATTTTACCAGTATAAACCTCATCATCTGAACCTGAGCAGCTCGGTTTAGCAGAGTTAGCTTGAACAAAGTCCTGAAACATTCGGGCAAAATCAGCCATGTTACACTGAGATAAGTCCACGCCCTGATCTAGGTTGAGAGGCGATGATTCCATTTCAACCACATTAGCAAATTGCGTCCTCTTTCCTTTTCGTGGGTGCAAGCGAAAACAGTTTGTAACATAGTGCCCCTTCATGTTGCAGTGTGTGCAGGTCTTCAGTTTATAGCATTCCACTACGGTATGGCCCGGAAAACGGCAATGTTCACATCGCACCTCGGTTCTCATGCGTCCATGCCCTCCACCGGGTCCTGCACCAGTCCTAGGTGTCCACTTCAGTGCAGTTTGTTGCTTGTCCTGATTGAACTTATAACTTGCAAGCAACTTGGTGAGGAAAGCACCATGATCAATGACCTCATTAGTGACAGATTGCCTTTCTTTCTGTTGTTCAATAGTTAGTATGGTACAATAAACGCAATTCAGATTTGGCAAAGGATCTGTAGCCAAGATTTGGCTAGTCACTGGCTCAAAATCAGCCTTGAGCCCAAACAAAAACTGCATCATACGTTCCTCCTCATTAACTCCACAATCACACTTCTTCATCGGACGCATATAGCCTAATTCATCCCAGAGTCCTTTCAGGAGATTATAATACACAGTCACAGACTCACTCTCCCCTTGTTTGATTGTAGCTATTTCTCTACTTAACTTATAGACCATAGGTCCATTGTATCCCCCTAAACGTTCACGCAATTCTCTCCAGAGATCTTTAGCAGACTCAGTTGTATATCGAAATCCAGTAAACACCTCTTGGTCGATCGAGTTATAAATCCACGACGTGACCATCAGGTCAGCCGCAACCTAGTTTTCGTACTCCTCAGAATTAACATCCTCCGGTGGAGTGTAGTCCTCAGAAATTAGAGCTAGCTTCTTCTTGGTCCCCAGAGCCAATCGGATGGCGCGGCTCCAACTTTGATAATTTTGTGTATTTAAGGGCACTGTGACGAGGGCCCTACCTGGCTCGTCTAAGTCGCGGATGGAAAATTTGCTTCGGCTCCCAGAACCTGGGTTGAGTTTGGCCAGATCCCCTGCTGTACCTTCTACTTTCTTTCCAGTGTCCTTGTCTTCTAGGGCCATGAATTTTGGTAGAGATTAGTTTGAGTAATTTGGGATTTGGAATGGAAAATTGGAATTAGGGCAAAGTCAGATTTGGGCGGAAATGGTGGGTAAAAGATCCACTACGGCTCCGATACCATCTTGTGGTTTAGTGATCTTTGGTTTGTCGTTGGAATCTAACAGTTTAGCAGTTGGAAGATTGAATGCGATAGATGCTTGTGTGGAGAAAAGTAGGAACACAGTTGGTGGCTGCGGAAGCTGATTTCATTTAACCCAACTCACCTCTGTTACATGCGTATGTATATATATATATACATGTGTTATGGGCTGCTGGGCCAAACTCTACAAAGCAATATTATGAGAATGGGTCAGGCTCTTTATTGGGCCCATTCTCAACAAAGACTAGAAGGAGAAGAAGTAGTGTCCATATGCAGGGAAAGGGAGCGCCAACTCAAGCTAGCGTTAGAGAGAAGATGTGCACTGGCAGATGCACATGACAGATATTGTCAATCCTTGTTTGGAGTTTCAGCCGCTATAAATCTCTTCGTTTGCCGCCATTCTTCACCTCCTTTGCTATCTTACACAACTCCTCCCGCTTCTCCTCCCACTCCCCAGAAAGAAAATGTAGCCCCAAACCCGTTGTTTCTCCAGCAAACACCTTCACAGACCACTAAAGAAACAATCCCCTGTGGCTCATGCATTACCTCTTCGAGTTCATCAATCTCTTCTGAGGAAGATTGCGAGGAGAGAGATAAGATTGAACAAGAAGAAGAAAGGATCTGTAGGTACTTTTTCATGGATATGGCCCAGGCCGAAACTGTAGCTTCTCCTCATGGCCATGGGAATTTTGGATGGGATTTCTTCAACCCTTTTAATACTTTTGCCAGACAGGAGAATGTAAAATGTTTATAACAGAGTTTCTGACGAAGATTTAAGGGTTGTTAGAGAACAAGAAGGAATTCCGGAGCTTGAAGACGAACTGGGGGAAATAATTGTTGAAGAAAGAGATAGTAGTACAGTGGAAAAAGAGATGGTAAATGCAGAACACAAGGAGGTTCGAACTGAGGTTCAGAATACAGTTGATGGTGCTAAATTGAGACAAGTGGAGCAGTTTCAGAAGGGCCTCAGTGTTACTGAAACACCAATCAGATGGAGGGAGTTGTTGGAGGCTTTATGAAACATTGAAGACCATTTTGTCCGAGCTTATGATTCTGGCAAGGATGTTTGCAGGATGCTTGAGTGTAATAGAATTCATTGGCTGTCGAATTTGGATGAAATAAAAGGCAGGTTCTTTTATCGGTAGATAGTTGTATTGTATATGACGTTGACACAATGTTGTGATGCAGTAAGCTCAACAAAACTCATCCAGGCTATCTATCTCATGGCGGAGTGTTTCTTCCCGTTCAGCCTCATCTAAGAGTTTAGTAGCATCTAGTTCGAGAAGTTCATCCACATGGACAGAGTCCAACAACGAGCTTTTTGGTGATCTTGGAGGGATGAATTCTGGGAGCCTATCTTCAACATTAGGAAGGCTCTGTGCCTGGGAAAAGAAACTCTTTCAAGGAGTGAAGGTAACAGTTTGTTTGGCAATCACCTCTTGATAACTCTTGAATTACTGAATCTCTCATTATTTGTTTTTTGGTAATTGGTTTCTGTAGGATGGAGATAGCCTTCGAAGGATTTACGAGAAGGAATGCAATCACCTGAGAAACCGAGATGTTAGAGGAGAGGATGGGGTTTCAGTTGACAAAACTAGAGTAGCTGTTAGAGATTTGTACAGCAGGATCCTTGTGGCAATCCGAAGCACTGAAATAATTGATTGAAAAGCTGATAGATGAAGAGTTGGAACCTCAAATAAGAGAATTGCTTCAGGGGTAAAATAAAATACTAAAATCCGGTGCTTCCTGGGTAGCAGAATGGGGAATCATGTCATCTTGGTTTTTTACTTCCTTTGTGTTTCTTTTCTGTCCCATGCAGCATGGCGAAAACCTAGAAAATAATGCTGGAGTCCCATGAAATTCAGTACAAGATTATATTCCAAGTAAGGATTTTAACATGCGGGAAATTCTGCAATGAATCTCACTGTCTCGCAACGCTTCAGTTGGAAACAGAGATTCTGAACTGGCGTTCATGTTTCATAGAGTATGTTTCACCTCAGAAGGGATATGCTGGAGCCCTTTATGGATGGCTTTCAAAGTTTGTTTCCCCTGAAGTTGAGTTTTGCTCCAGTGGACGGAGTACAGGAGTGGCTTGTTTACAATATGGTCCTCCACTTCTCGCACTCAGTCATAAATGGTTGGATTCCATGCACAGGTTAACGAATGGCGCAGCTTCATTCACGATAAGAGCTGCGCAAAGGACGTTCGAGCTGTGTGGATTCAGCAGGGGGAGGAGCAGCAGCAGAAGAGGAAAGTTGATAACCTGTCCAAAGAACTAGACAAGAATATATTAGCTCTTCATAAATCTAAGAATATGAACTTCCAGCCGAGGCTGATGGATAAAGACACAGAGCTAGAGACCGATCATCAAGTCGAATCATTATCAGAGCACCATGATATGCTGGAGAATTTGAGAAGGGTGGAGTTGGAGAAGGAAAAGCATCAAAGTTGCATGCAAGAAACTGAGAGGATAACACTAAATGGTTTAGTTAGGGGGTTTGGTCAAGTTTTTGAGTCCATGGTAGAATATTCCAGGTCTGCTTCTAAAATGTATGATGAACTTTATAATATCCAGAGTGCTGCTGAAAAAGTTGGCAAACCTGATTGTATAGAACAAAATGATGGTAGCAGATGAGTCAGACAGAATTGCTCTACTGAATGTTCATGAAATTCAAATGTACATTAGATCTCGAAGCATATTTGCTGAGAGACTTTGTTCAATGAATTTTACACCCCTACTTGAAGGGTTCTCTGAATGGCATACCAACCAATGAGCATTTCTGCAAATGACTGCACGATATTGAACAGAAATTTGGACGATGTTATAACACATTATATTTGTACACTGTATTCAAAGGTACTTGAATCCAATCCTATGGATAGGTAGGTGACTTTCATCTCCCAGATTTGAGTACTATGATTAGCAACATTTTATCTAAAGTATAAGGAGAAAAACAATTGTGAAAAGATTATGAATTCACTGATTATGGTAGCTGGAGAGTGTACTCCCATGAATGGGACAATATCCACTTGCAACCAACCCTCCACTGCTGAGCCCACCACGGCACCAGCCACGAGCCCTCCAACCGTTATGACTGTAGCCTTGCCTGCAGATGTAAAACTCATGTTTATGCCCCAAATATGGTCGAAATTCAGCTTCATCAAAGTGAAGACTTCAATGAAATATGGCAGCGTGGTTTTAGTTTTTTACAAAACAAAGAAGTTACTAGATCCTCCGACTGCAACCTCACCGCTCAATGCACCGCATGCCAAGTAATGTATGATCTTTAGTTCAGCATACTAATGCAGCCAGTTTATATTCACGGACAACAAAAGAGAGTTGGTATTACGAAACATAGTTCAGATGTGTAATCACAGATACATGCTAACAACTATACTAGACTTCAAAGCAGACCGATGATGCTTCAGGCATTCCAAAGAAAAAAAAAATGAAAAATATTCCAGAATAACCTACTTCACGCGGTGAAAAAGGATGCAAAAAAGTGACAAAATGCTGATGGAATGGAATTGAGAGTGGCTTCAACAGAGAGAAAGCACACCACAACAAGCTCCTGGCTACAAAGTAAAAAGATCACTTTCTTACCTAATTTAACATTTCTCTTGGTCATGAAGTACAAGGATGCCCCAAAGCTAGTGGCTAAAATAAGGCCAGGAACATCAGCACCAGCATACGGGAATGTGGAAGACAATGAAGATCCATTTGCATAAGTTAAGACCATCAGAGCCCCATAAACCCCAGCTTGCACACCTAGCTCACTCGTTGATGGTGCCTCCACAAAGATGGGAGAGTTCTTCACAGAATTTTGTAACCATTTTGGCAACGAACTAGTTTGATTTGCATTTGCAGGTTTAACGTCAGCATACCGTATGTTACTACTAACAACTTTGCCCGCTCTTCTCTGTGATAAGCTCTGCATTAGCAGCATATCATATGCAGCTTCTACCTGTATATCATAGGCCATATTCATAAAAGAACACAGACGAAATATAGCCACCTTCTTGTTCGTCATAGCAGGAAAAACAAATTCAACCTTCAATTTAACCTACCAGCATAACTTCTCAGAAGTAAAAAAACGCACCATTAGCATTCTAATTAAAAAATTTAGAAACATGAAACAACAAGAAGCTACACTCACACTAAAAGAAGCTACACTCCAAACCCCTCGTTAAAAGGACGTAGAATACAGAATCCGTGGCCACTGTAAAACAGTTCACACACTCAATCCACAGTGCTCAGAAAAGCATCAGCCTTTAATAGAAATCATACACCAAGTATCATGGAATGCAGATTACTCCAACAAAAATCGAAGATAAAAACCCCTATGGCAAAACAATCAAATAGAAAATATAGACGAGACGAGCAAATAGAGATACAAAAATGAATGACCAGAGAAATCGCTTGTTGGTCATCTTTACAAGAGGCGACGATTGATTTCTTCGCCCGCATAATATCTTCAAATGACGCACCCTCAGACAAGCCCAATACTTTGAGGGCATTCTCCACTGACATCTCAAACGGAGCCGAATCGTCGGCCCGCGAGCCGGCTCTAAGTGGCCGAGCCAGTATACGGCGAGGGAACAAGACGCTCCATGGACCCCGACGGCCCGAGAGAAGCACCTTCACTATTGGATATGAGCCCAGCTGCCGAGAAGCAGCTGCTCTTGGACCAGCCGAGCCGACGACTTTGTGGTTGTGCCGGACGGTCAGAGCGGTGGCCATATATTCTTTTAGTCTGTTCAAGAGAGGAAAGCGTAACGGTAGAGGCTATAAAAATTCTTCCATTATTGACAATAATTTCTTTAATGCTTGGAAGGAAAGGAGATGACGTGGCATGCTTCGGAAGGACTCTCACATTTTTTGGTAATTTAGTTGCATTTTATAAAGGTGCAGAATTCGGTTGTAGGATTTTAGACAGGATTTTCAATTTCGATCACTAGTGTTGCCCGTTGACGGAATTGGACACATAGTTAGAAAGCTTATGCATAGAATTGAATATGTTCAAGTTTTGGTGATATTCCGACGACGTTATCACCGTTTAACGGAGGGTTCACATTTTCCCTTGGATTAAGTAGTCCTAAATAGGGTTTTAGAAAATTCCAGCGACGAAGTCGCCGGAACCGGAACTAAACATGGGGCTTATGATCCTCTATGCATAAGCTTTCTAACGATGTGCCCAACTCCGTCAATTGACAATCCTAGTGTCCGGAATTGAAAATGCATGTATAAAATCATGTATAAAATCATGTCACCGGAACCTGCCCCTATATAGATATATTTTTTTGATAAGTTAGATTTGTAGTTGTATGAATAGTAATGGGCAAAGAAGCCCAAAATCGTGTGTACATATATATATAGTCGCTTATGCGACAAACCGAATACGACAGAGAAAAAGCAATCGGCCAATCCTTCGTCTTCCGCTGCTCTTCTCACCAGCCAAATGCACTTCTCAATATTGATTACCTGAGGCAGTTATTTCGGTTGATCGGAAAATAACCGACTCTTCACCTCTCAAGATAAGACGAAAGAAGAAGATTATGCATGGTTAACACATTAATTGGTCACTCATTTGCGATCGGAAGGAGAGTTGATGGAGGTTATGAATCAATTGAAAGTGTCGGGTATGAAGAGGCAATTTTGCAGCCCTTGTAGGATGTCAAAGTACTCATTAGGGGTCTTCCATTTGAGACATGGTGAACTTGCAGAATTACATTAAAAATGTTCCATGTACATAAATATTTTGTATATAACATGTACATAATGTTGTTTTGTGTTATATAATTGTTTAAGTTATAAAGATGTCGTTTTGTCGTTTCATATAAGGGTAATTTTATCGTTTTGTTGGATATGACAAAATTACCCTTATACGAAACGAAATCCACTTTTAAAAAAACCTACCCAAAACGACATTATTTACAGGTTATATACAAAATGGTTATACACATGTAATATTTCTCGAATTACAGAAGTAGGAACAACATAAATAACTTCATACAAGTTCAATGGCCCTTACAACTCCCACGAGGACCAGGTCTTCCCCAAATGCCCCAGGAAAGTACCATCTCTGATTATTTTCTTAGCAGTAATTAACATGTTTGTCAATATTGCACTCTAGAACCAGTACAAAAAGAGCAGCAGCACCCTGGAAATACATTGTATGGAATTACACGTAATCAACATGGTCTCTATCAATATGGACGGGGTTCTTCTGAACATATCACATTTCAAGCTGTCTACAGTAGAGTAATAACTATTGAAGAAACCTACCGTTCATCATTCGTGGAGTGCTTCCTTCCCAGTAACGTAGCTACACAATCTTCATCTTCAAATATGTACAAAAGCAAAAGTTGCAGCATCCACCACCATCAGCATGTGAAGTACAGGAAAAAGGAGTGATCAGCAGCTAGTGATAACTGTGGTGTAGTGGAGATTATCAGCAGTTGTCTAACAGGCTGCAGTTGCTGCCTCCGGAGCTTCCGATGTTGAACGGTACATCACGGACCAAGAATTTCACGTGGAGAGCGCTCTGAAAATCAAGTACTTCCAGGCATTCTTGTAGGTCTGAGTCGCTTACCATCATCACCCATTCCTCTTCGTCGTCTAGATACTTGAGCTGGAATTGGCCCATCTGTAATCTGAACCTCTTTCCTACTTCTTCGTAGAGTCGAGCGCATCCAGCAGCAGGGTCAAATTTAAATCGAATTGTATCTTCCCTGTATGAGGCCTTGACTATGATTTTTAACCCATGATCACCATGTCTTGCTTTAGATCTTTGATGATGCTTTGTAAAGCTTCTGAAGCTCGAAGAACTGCCACCACGGATCATTGAGCCCGATCCAGACCCATTAGAGGAATCCGTCCTGCTCGAGGAACTGGGTTGGTTATGTTCAACTGCTCCATCATCCCCATCCATGTCATTATAATTTCTTAGTTTGACATTTATATCATCAGTTGTTGCCAAGGAGTTCGAGTTTTGCGAGAATATATGAGATCCACAGGGCAATGGCTCGCTGCTGCTGCCGCTCAATGCCCATGACTTCAATCTTTCTCCAGGATGGAAAGAACTTCTTTGAGCAGGTGACTGTATCCAATGCATATTGTTTGGATTTGAAGGCCATGGCATCTGAGTATCCAATGCAGACATTCTTGATTTCTCCATGTTCTGCAAATGAAGAGTGCTGGGATTACACTCCCCGTCTCCTGCCACTTGGTTTCCTTGGGATCGACACTCTTCATCCATCTTTGCAATGCCGTTTTCGATCTCCATAAACGGAGGCGGTGTTGCAGATTTTCCACTGTCAGACACCGAATCAGAGTCTCCGATGAAATAGTCTTTGCTGGGCAAAGGAACCACTTTTGTCGGGTCAAATTCTTGGATGATGGAGCTTGCACCGACAAGTCCCCCCGTGGTCGAATCGAACTTCAGCCCACCATTTACTCCTTGAACAGAGTCAAGTACGCTCTGCAACTTTCTCAAAGAACGGTTAACTTTATTTATTTTTCGAGAAGGCCACCTTGAGATGCCATGCTGTCTGCATATCCTTTTCAGAGTAGTGGGGCACACTGCAAAATGTGATAGCAAAATTGAAAATTATCTGTAAAAATTGCAACTTTTCAAGGATGGTGTCATCATTTTACAGATTCCTGGAAAGTGGAAACATCAGGAGACTATTGTAGAACTTGAGATCATCTAGACCAGTTCTCAGTAGTGTAAATGAAGTAGATGTAATTTGATTTAACCATGGTGTACTCTGCAAAAACTGTGTTTGAAGGTGTTCCGGTGTTCATATATGCAGATGCATATTATATAAGATCATATTTGCAAGTAATACATGAACATGCAATGTTTGAATAAATGATGTCTCACCGCCAATGCTCTTTGCAGCGTCCTTAAGACTGCCGGAGAAGTACTGCTGGAGAACACTTAAGCTGACATGCTTTTCAGCAGTACTTCGCTTCTTCTCAATTTGTTTCTTACATCCTGGAAGTCTCTGTAATAATTATAAAAGGAAATGTGAGATATTTAGATGTCAGGAAAGAAAGACAATCATTCAGAAGTATGACTGCAGCTTATGCTTAAGAAAAACAGTACAGGAATACAATTGATGGCATTACATGAATAGTTTTTTTCCACATGGTGGAGAATGTTGCCAAGATTCAGAATGACTGTCTCAACCTCCCAAAGACGAGAGAAAATGACAAACTAAGCAAAGAAAATATGAGAAATGCTAAGGTACTCTCTAGTTGTGTACTTAATTAAGTAAACAAGTCAAAACGACTTGTCAGGAGTCAAAACAACGTCGTTTTCACTTAAGTGTACAAATATTAAAATGAGTCATGTTAATGTCCAAAAAATTAATCCCCACAATTCTGAATTGCATGTAAAATAAATTTCAATTTTTATTTTTCTTTTTATTTTCAACACTTGTGTAGTACAAAAAGTGTATTTTCGAGAAATGTATGGTCAATTTGTAAGGACATCTAGTCTTTCTCTAATAAAATGAGTCTATGCTACATGTCCAGAAAATTAATCCATACAATTCTGGATTACATGTAAAATAAGTTTCGATTTTAATTTTTCTTGTGGATGGATTCAATTGTGGCACTTACTGTCAAAAAAGAGTTTGATGAATAAAAATACCTGTCTAGGTGGATCATCATCCTCTGTTCTTGTGGGTGTTATCTCTGATAAATGATCAGCACAATTCAAATTTCCACTGATAAGAGGCTGCTCTGTATTCCTAGATAATGCTATGGCCGGTCTCATTTCCATATCCAGTGATTTAAATTTGGGGTCTTCTATCCCAAGCAACTCCGTTTCCGACACAGTTCTCAAACTCTTACAGATCCTTTGCATGGTACTAGAAAGGCTATTCAGCAAGTTTTGTTGCTCTATGCCTCCATTCATATTGACAGGAAGAAAGAACTCCAGTATATAGTCATCGTTTCCCGTATAAGTGCTTCGCAGCCTAATAGCCACTGCGGCGTTCAGGCCATATTTCCGGGCATGATGAACTAGTGGATACTCACTTATATGGTATTTCTTCACATCAGGAAAGAAGAAAGGGTGATTTGATTGAAGAGCTTTCCCAACAATGCCCTGTCCTTCCTCCAGATAATGTTCCGCGCAAGCATGAACAAAACCTTTCATATTTTTGTCATTCACGTAGCAAGCACTATCTTCAACACACATTACACATTTCTCATCCGGACCGGTGCTGCATCCTCTAGGACGTACTTTTATAAAATCATCACAGGGCTCCTCTTTGTAGCTACATGGTATCCATGTTAGAGCAAGAGGAAGTCGATGTGCATGGCAAACAGCGCGCAGAACATCTGTAATCTCTGATAAAGCCGCCCTCTGGCTCGTGGACAGATTCTGCGAGTCAAATTTTGGTTCAAAGCAGGTTAATTGCAATACAACAAACATGGAACCAAGATATTTTAAATGTTAATGAAAAGGATAATCAAATGAATGATTATATAAACTCAAATGTTCCTGAAACCTGAGAATAAAGTCTCGGAGGTGCAGCGCTTCGCAAGTTCACAGCCTGAAAGTTTGAATGACTAAGAGTTAAAAGGTATGAAGTTATAACGAAATTAAATACAGAACAGTAAAAAAAACTTCTGTAATTGAGAATTGGAAGAGAAAGAAGTTCCTAAATATAACCAAATGGTTATTGATGGCTCCAGTAATTGCTTAGAATTGGGTTTAGCTACCTCGATAGATTCCCTACGTTATCAAAAAAATCATCTTGGAATTTCTTCGTTATCTATTCTTACAATGAAGATTTAATACTCAAATTTGACGGGCAGATTTAACAATGTGCAGATCTGTTGCAGGTTTGTGTTACTACTATATGCATGGAGTGACAGAGAACACTAACCTGCAGTACACGGCAAACATTTTCAATCTCTGAATCGAAATTGGACTTTTCCTTCATGGTAACGAGTTCAAGCACAGCACAACATGATGAATCAAATGAATCAAGCTCGAAGATAGGTAAAGCAATAGATCCACGGACTTCATAATCGGCAGCATGATCAACCCGCAGGTACTCAGCCTTATTATAATACATTACGTTTGATGTCCACTCAGGAATCTTTGAGCTAAATACACGACCAGGAAGCCCTGGAATAGAATCTGGTTTGGATTCAGCTGAAAAAGTAAATGTTCGGGATACCTCACGATATCCAGCAAGTGTTTGGTCAAGTAAATATGGCTGTTCACAAGTGCTTAATATGTATTGGTCTCCATTCTTCATTGGAACCCATACTTGTGCTAAAATTCCCCCTCCAGACCTTTCTTTGAAAAGATGCAATGCTGTCAGCATCTTTTCAGCCAGTGATTGCTTCGGAGACCTTAGAATGACACTTTTGTCAAATTCACCTTCTCGATTATGTTGACTCGAGCTCTTGTCTATTGTCTCAATTAACTCAAACCCATCATCAGTACAATTTGTAGCGAAAGGCAACTCGCTGCCCGTTTGATGAAATGCAACTTTATCCCCACCAAGAGAATCCCCAAAGATGTCACCATCCACCATGGTACTTCCTACATTGTATTGATGAGAGAAATTTGATCCATCAAATGGAGAAAAATTTGTGGATGCCACACCATGAGGGGATATGGCATAAGATGGAGAAGTCAGGTCAACCAGTTGAGTGGGGCTGTTGCACCATCCAGCATACGCATCGAAATTCATTAGCTCCGTAGCATTGGTAAAGGTATCATCAAAATATGAGCCCTGCAAAACATTATCTTTCAGACCTCCATCCATAAACTCCATCGGACCACTTGGTGAGGCCATTTGGCCGCCGAATTTTTCTTTACTTGAAAAGGGAACTAGAGCACCAAGCTGATACTATCTAGGCACACAAGCTGTCAAAGAACCACCGGATCTACGTACTGAAGCCCTTTCCAATAGACTAATGCTGGTATATCGTGCCACCTCGATATCATATTCACATAGCTTTCACGTTAGCCCGAAGCGTCTACTCAACATACCCAGCGGACCTCGGGGACTTAGCAAAATCACAAGTCGGAAAGACTGGAAACCTGTAATGTGAATAGCATACAAGTTTCAAGTTAACTGAATCTTTTTGATTGAGAAAGGAAGGTGAGAGGAGACAACAATATCTGCTCATGTATTCATAATAAATTAGAAACCAGAAACAAAATCTCAAGCAACCATCAAGAATTCGAATGAAGGCTAGAAATTACAAATTAAATAGTAGAGCACAAGCAACTATAGAAATATTCATCTAAGCATCCAAGGTGGAATGCTTTAATTGAGGTCTAAAGACCAAAACTTGGCGAACAGCGCCCTCCTCAAAATCCACTTTGAAGTCAAATATGTTGCATTAGACAGGCCAAGCTATTAACATTTAAGAGTTAATAGTTATTACACTAAATCCAGTAGTGTGCATATTCACCTCATGACAATAATACTACGAAATATTCCTGGCATTGAGGATATCAGCAGCAAGGTACAAAATTTTATGACTTTCAAGCAATAAATCTTGTAAATGCTAAAAAATCAAAACTGAAAATCAAATCCAGGGAAAAAATCAGATTCTTTATGTCGTCATTTCGATCTATGAAGCTTATCATTCGGCATGTTGGATCCACCATTAAAACAATTACCCACGTGCAGTATATATCTAAAATGCATCATTAGTCATAAATTATTCATTCTATCCAAGACTAGATCTCTTGATTAAAAGATCTGATTTGATTTCCTGAACAGCAAACCGCTAGAAGGAATAAATACAGGAATGGCCAATAAGAGAATAACCTGAGAAAATTCAGAATAGGAGTTCGCATTTAAACCACTAGTTCTATATTAAACCCACCAAAATTCACATGCCGGGCACTTCCAACAAACCAGGAGTGCACTCCTTGAGTGAGACATATCATTTTCCCGGAGATAACCTTATAAATGTTTTAATGCAACAAGCATACGAGAAATTGCACTTTTTTTAATCCAAGACATGCCACTCAACCAAAGCACAACACGATCTGAAACTACTATAATCCGGTGCTTTACTATCTCCAACTATGAAATCAGGGAACTATCAACAATCCTCAAACCATTGTCTTGGCTCATTATATAGTTGTGAAGCTCAGGAGATAATTCTTTAGTTTCTAAATAGTAAATTGCCAGGTTCTCTCACAAGGCACAAGGCCAAGCATGCCTGAGCTCCACCTTATCAAAGTAACGAGCAAACTGAAGCAAAACTAATTTTTACCAAACATACCCAATAAATCTCGCCCTGAGGCAGAGTCTGTGGAGACGCAATCATACCCCAACCCTCTACAGGATGGGAAGATTGTTTCCATAAAGACCTCCAACTCGAAAAAAAATTAATAATAATATAATAATAATAAAAGACAAAGAAATATAACTGAAATAACTACTCACACCAACTATACACTACATACACACCGAATTAAATAAATGTCTACACAAATAACCTAAATAACTGCATTCTACTCTTAATAGATGAAATACAATTAGAAGCAAAATTAATCTTTAATTCAGACAAAAAAAAAAGTTTGCATACACCAGATTTCAATGATACGAAGCTTATTGTTCGTTTTTTAACCCCTCTTTCTTCGTGGAACATAAAGACCTGGACTCTCAGATTTTAGCAAAATTCTTCGACTCCCGCCCAGAAAAATCAGATCTATTTCATTTCGAAGGATAAATTTCAGCACCCAGTACGAAAAAATATTCGATTTGTTCAAATTCCACTTTTACAAATCCCAACAAATATACTTACCTGATGACATGAAAAAACAAAGATCAATTCTTCATCAGATAAAAAGAAAACGATGACCCCAATTATTTCCGGTCCAGAATGAAAAGATCCTTCAATTATCGCCAAAAATATATATAACTCAACCCAGTAAATTCACCAACACCCATCACAAATTACGGCCGAAAAGAAGCAATAAAACGCCAAAAGAACTGAGCAAGGAAGGAAAAAAAAACCTCAATAGGAAGTAAACAGTTAAACGGCGGAGCTTCAGATGACTTCAGGGGAATATTTGCTGTAGAGAGAAATGATGTGAAACCGAACATTGGGATTTTTGTTGCGGTGGTTTTTGACTTTTTGTATGTGATCTTTAAGTAGACAACGATGCTAGAGGCTACTGCCATATGAGTACACCCGGCAAATTCACCTTAAAGTACCTAACCGCCATTCATCTCTCCCTCTCTCTTACGGAGATTTCTAACTTATTATAGAGCATATGGGGGACCAGGGGAATCCCATTTTCAATATTCACCACATTGCCTCCACGATCATGTTACAAGATCTTTCGAGATTGGAATTTGGAAAGTGATCAGTTTGGATTATTTGCTGTAAGCTTACTCCTTTTTTATATATATAATATACAAGTGTTCAAATTTGGAAAGAAAATGATTGATTATTTATGGAGTGTTCACAAAAAGTATGGAATCTCTTAGAAAATTATACTTATATTTTGATGAATTAAAAGTGGTCAAATAAATTCATGATAATTTTCCGGGCTACCAATATCTAGAAATATGCTTCTTTTAAGATAAAAAAGAAAAAACTTCAGATGTTGAATGTAAAGTGTCGAACAAATGAGCTATATGTCAAATTCTAATCATAACCATATCGTAATCCAACTCAAAATAATATTCCCATACTCCATCCGACTCACTTCACCTTCATATGTACTTCAATTCAGCCTTAGCGCCATTTGTGTCGAGTATAATTGATCATGTATCTTTGAAAACACCAAAGGTTTTGGTCTCCTTGCTCCTTACTCAAAACAAATATACTCTGCTATTATATTCCTATTTGATATTTCTAACTTACCAAAAAAAACTATTTGATGTTTCTTGTCTAATGTCCACCTTCATTATAATATCTTTAAGCATAATTCTATCCCACGTCGCCAAACCAAGTCCATTCTTGGACAACGACACCCATGTGGATGCGCTAATGATCCTTTCCTAACGCAATTTCTTTAATTTTTATGTATTCTTAGATATTGTTATATATTATATTATATCCATGTTTCTAACACTTCAAAAATGATATGAAAGAGTGTTATACATAGAAAACTTTAAATCACAATTAGCTATTAGAGAGCCTTTGGGCGGATCAAAATCGAAAAACGAGAGTTGGGTTTTGTGGGAATTTTTTACCCTTGTATTTCTTCACACCTTACATATGATTTACAAATATAATATATAGACTAGGATCTATGTTAAAGGAGGAGTCAAATCCTATCTATGGTATCTTCTCGAAATCAAGGTAAATCATATTCCAGAAGGAAAGGATTATGATCCATAACCAACACCACAAATACTATACCACAGAGGGATGACCCAAATCGCGATGCCATAACCACCCCTTATTATCAGTCTGCTGAACCGTCAATGTATGCCCGAGGCAACCTCATCCACATAGTATAGCCTAACCCTCTAGTACCACGCCCAATGATCTTCTTTGTCCAGATATCCTGCAATACACAAAAGGTCGGATATATCCATATTGTGCAGTTTAACTCCTTCGTAACATGACTGATAGAAAATAATTTATGAGATAAAGAGGGAACTAGAAGACAGTTTAATAATTTCAATGACAGAGTTATCTCAATAGTTCCATCGCCAGTAACCGGCAATTGCTCCCAATTGGCTGTTTGAATTAATTTCTTCTAAGGACCCTGAGTACTAATCATATCTTAGGAATCATAAGTGACAGTGTCAGTAGCTCTACAATCAAAAATACACTTACTCTCTCGACTAAATTGAGAACTAATCAACGCATACGATAAATCATCATCAAGCTCACTAAAACAGTAATCCCCAAAATATTTAGCTCCATTAGAAACATGAGGGCAAGGAGGTAATTTAACACCCTTGCCATATTTATCACTTTAGAGACGCATGAGTCCCTCTCCTTCAATCTAATGTTCATCCGCCTGTCTCATGGATCTGTCCACCTATGAACCGGTGATCTTGGCTGACGCAGTTGTCGGGCCATCACCTCCAGATGCCTGTCGCTACGAGCACACCTTCTGTATCATTGAAATCTGGTGCATGCAAACTTTTTTTTGTCTGAATTAAAGATTAATTTTACTTCTAATTGTATTTCATCTATTAAGAGTAGAATGCAGTTATTTAGATTATTTGTTATTTGTGTAAGCATTTATTTAGTTCGGTATGTATGTAGTGCATGGTTGGTGTGAGTAGTTATTTCAGTTATATTTCATTCTTTATTATTATTATTATTATTTTATTAGGAATATAAGAATTGGAGATAAGAACATCACTCATTAATAAAATAAATGAATTTAAATAATTAAAAATAAATATTACCAGTATACGTGAAGGCATACACATAATTAGCAAAATACTATTAAGGGGAGTCATATGATATCAAAAATATGCAAGTCCGATGTTGTTTACCCCATGTTACTGTACTATAAACTTATCATCGATGATGCAAATTTAACGTTGATATAATTAGAGTCGTTTTTTGCGGATTGGGTGTTGATCACCGCGGGGACATGTTGAGTATGCATCATTTTTCTATCACAAATCAAAAACAATTGTTCAAAATAGATCACGATGCATCAAGATACAATGTTATTAGTTTATACAAAAATTTACACAATTCATTTAAAAAATTTCGCGCTAGTATAAGTGTTCAAGATGACGTATCCTAAGCGCCCTAAGCGGCTGTCAAGGCAGCCAGTGAGGCCCCCTAAGACCCTAGGGCGGCACCCCTGCTGCCCCCGGGCACCCAGCCAAACCGCCTAGGGTAAATTCGGGACGATCTGGCATTTTTGGCCTCCTAGGCAGCACCTACACGATCGAAACGGCCGAACTCTCGAACAGTGATTGTAGGTTAGTATATATGTATATATATATATATATATATATTAAAAATATATATATTATACAAACTAGTCGCAAAAGTGAGCATAGTTGTGAAACGTACAATCACAAAAACGAGACAAAATGTTAGTGTTTCTTCGGGCAGCCACGCCTACGCTTCGGGCTGGCTGGCTTTGAAAGATTGAGCTGTGTAACCACCTCTCTCTTCTCCTAGTTTGTCCTTAGTTCATGGTATGCACTCGGCTCATGGTGGGGATGGACTTGTGAAATCTCCTCTTCTTCTACCTGATTAGCCCAACTCTTTCTTGATTTGCTATTTGGGGTGTTCGCGACAGTGGCGGGGGAGGTGATAGGGACACTGATTTTGGTCACGAGATCGGGGTTCTCATAAAAAATATCAGGGCTTGTCTTGACTTCTACTAGTTCTGTAAGGGGTGCAGGTGTCACACTGTATGAACGTCTCCATTTCTTTATTGGAGTGAGTATGCATTTTGCGGCAGAATACCAGGACTTCATTGCTTTCACATCATTCAAATCACCCCTCAAGTCATTTTGCGAGTCCACCAGTCCATTATATAAGTTGTACCATAGTGAAACTTTTATATTTGCGCTCACCTGGTCATCACTTATCTGGTCGTCGCTCACTTCAGAATCTGAACTTGAATCTAATGCTTCCTCGTCCCTTGAATTAGAACTTTTTTCCTTGTTTTTTTTCAGCAGCTGTAGGTATGCTTGCTGATGCATTTTCTGCAACAATTGCATTAAAACCATCAGCTTGTATCTGCTCCCCTTTGGTGCAGATTTTTTCCATGTCTTGCTGATTTTTCTGGGCTGTACTTACAACTTTGGCCTTGCCCTTAACTTGGAGTTGTTGCCCTTCTGTGCAAGGGGGATTGGTGCTGATTGGTGCAGGTTCAATTTTTTCCAAGGTTGCAAAATCTGCATTTTCCAGCATAGATTCAGTCCCTATTTTTTGCTGGTTGTCAGGCGTGTGATGGATCATATTCTGTTCAACCTGAAAACCTCCTGCATTCTCCTATTGTGGTCTGGGTGCTGGTGTAGTTCCTCAGGGTAATTCTGGCCTTTTTTGTTGATCAAGTTACAGTTGATTCCATCCCACTTTGTCCCATGGAGTTACTGTGTCCCTCTCTTATGTGACCACCACAGAGAAATTCCCCCTGCTGTTTCAATGAGGATAGAAGAGTGAATCCATGATATTTAGTTGTCAAGACTTGCATCCTGTCATAGGCTAGTTCATTATTGCTTAGAGTGAGTTCATCTACTAAAATTTGTTCTCCCAAAGTTGCTGCTATAGTAGAGAAAGGAGATACTTCATAGTACTGCAGCGGGATTTCGTGAATTCGCACCCAGGCTGCTGTAGCTGGTTTACCATTTAAAAGTTTCCAAGGTCTCACACAGCTCAAGCACATTTTGGTAAGTGTTTCCACATCCTGAAGAAGCTGAATTTGTGACAGTTGGCTAGGAGTTTTGATTAACACTTCACCCCCTTCTAGTCTAGCAGCATAGCATGAGACATATCATGCACTAGACATGATCTTGTTGAGGGAAAGAACATCTAAGATGGGTGCTGGATTACCAATCAAACATGTGTTTAACCAGGAGGCTGCATTGGTCGTAGGTGTATATTGACTTTTGTCACAGCAGAAGCTATATCAGAAGCTTGAGTTTCATTCACTACCAAGAAATATCAGATACTTGAGAACCCTTTCCAAGACTCACTTTCAGATTCATGGTACCTATCCATATATCATTCAACCGAATTAACAAAGCTTGCGGAGGATGAGATTGTGAATACCTGACGAAGTCATAACGTTGGCCGACTATGTTCGAAATTCTGGGCAGATGGATGTCTAAAATAGTGTCGTGTGCTGAAAATGTTCGCACCATATCCGCCTTGGTCCACAAATCTGGAAAATTTGTAAAGTGAAAAGAATTGGTTGAATTTCTCAACTTCTGCAGTCGGGCATTCAGAATTGCAGGGTGTCTTGCAGCAATTGGATTCAGTGGTGTTAGGGTGACCTTGTCGGATGAAGGTCATTCTGCTAGTTGTGGTACAGCTGTCGGCCCAGTTGGGGTTCCGCCTGATGTAGAAGCATTGGCCATCAGTTCTTTGCCACTGGCGACTGCAGCTGAAGATGGAGGGTCAGGCATCGGCACTGGCACAGCGGCACCTTCCATGAGAGGCGCTGATGCTAAGGATTGCTACAATGATTTTCGCCCGCGCACCCCTTCAAATTTTTCAGTCTCCCTTCAAGCATCCTATGCAAATAAAGCCTTCTTGAATGTTGCATTTCGTGATTCAACTATTCCATATCCTCATGTGATTTTGATTTGATGATTCTTTATTTCCTTTCAGCTACTTTCTCCAAAGTCTGCTTGCCATTTGGCCAACTCCAATTGTTCTGTCGGAAGTTATTAGCGGTTATTGCACAACCCAAACCAATCATCCAACTTAACATGGTATTGGAGTGGTGGGACGGGTCTGGGGCAACCCCAACCCGTCCCATTTTGAAAACCCTAAATTCGTAGGGTACACCATGAAATTTGCGTCAGAAATGAGAACTCTTTCTAGTTGTTTCATGGATAATTAATGCCTAAAGACAACACATAAAGTCCACATAGCAAGTACAAAAGTGCATCCGACCATAAAGAATTGATAGATTGATATCTGCATGTCTGATATAGTCCATAGGTCGATGCCAATGATACAAACATCATCTTACTTCAAGCATCAATCTATATTTTTTGTACCTTCAAAGTTTGAGAATCTAGCGACCAAATCACGATCACGATCACTATCACGATATGTGTTTGGAAGTGGAGATTGGTTTCATGAATTTGGAAGGCATTCTCAACTAGGGGATCATCACTTCATGATACATTAGGGGACAAGTAAGCATAATTTTTAAACTTATGCTTCTCTTTACTTTTATTCACATGACCCATCAAACATTGCTATAAAGACTCCAACTTTGTAGTGCATATGCTTGCAAAATGGGGAACAACAAATCAAGATGCAATATTCACCAACTCTCAAGATCTTTTTAAAATACAATTCAACTTTTAGAGCTTGATCTACATTCAACATATGCAAGAAATCTTAAGCTTTATTTTGTAGACATAACCGTGTTTATGGTTGTTTCATTAGACACAACCTTTCTGTAAATTTTAACTATAAGTATTTGGCCAATTGGCATATTGTATATATGATCAGTGGCGGATTTATTCACGGCATGGGGGGCACGTGCCCCCCTTGATATCCGCCCGAAACCTTTTATAAAGGTTAAGTTCGGTTGAATTGTTTGAGTGTTCAGGAAATCTAACGACAAGACATAAGTTGGTTTTGATTATAGACAATCCAAAAATTTGCATCGTTTTGCTTCCTGACAACTTATTAGTGCGTTTTACATTTAGATTATTTTATTAATATTGCAGTATTATTATATTGTTATATATTATCTTTCCCAACTTTTGTGCAATTTGATTTATTTGGTGAATCGCTCATCGTTTGGCGAAACGAAGGTCACCATAATTATCAGCACATCGAGCACTTCAATCTGTCATGCAATTTTATATTGTTTCGATGAACTTATTATTTAATTATTTTTAATTTTTACCGGTTATTTATCGATTTTTTTCCAGATTTTGTATGATGTTGTTTGAGTGATGGTAGTAGTTTAAAACACTATTATATTCTAGTTATTTACATAAAAGTGCCAACACATATTGATTTTCGTTTTTCATAAGAAATTTGATCATTTTTGTTGTTTTATTTCTTTTATTTGTATTTTAATTTTTATTATCATTTTTATTTTATTATCATTTAAAACACTATTATAAGTGATATATAGAACAATTATAAATTTAATTATAATTATTTTATATATTATTTTTATTATTTAATTATTAATATATTTTACAAACAATTACATAACAAGGATGGTGACCCCCTTACTTCAGTGCTACTGTGCAAGTTTTTTCTTTAACTTGGTAGCCTAGCATTAAGTATTTAGTCGATTGACATTATATAAATTTAGTTATCGCTAGCTAGTCAACAAAAGTTTGATTGAATGGAATGACATGTGCCAATCAGCAAATGCGGAAATGGAACTGAGAGTGCATGGATTCAACCTGATTTATAACAATCAATGAGTGAAATGTGGCGTTGCAGCTCCGTGGAGCCATGAACGAAACTGAGTGCAGCGGCTTCTTTGATACAACACATATAACTTCGTCTTGTACAGTTTCCATTGCACCATTTTCTTCTTTTCTTCGGTTCCAAATTAGCCCAGCGTCTTCAGGCCTCCAATATACTCTTCGATTGCGAAAAAAATCTTGAGTTCTGTACATAGGATTTGCGGAATGGGGGACACAGGGTTTCCAGAAAGCTAATTCCATGAATCAGATATATTATATAATATCAAGTCTGGATATCCTGCTCATCTAATTGCTAGTGTATAACAATTTCACCAGCCTCCATCATGAAAAAAAAAACTCAGAGGCCAATAAGACCTTTCATTAGGCTATCCACAACTCGAAGAAGTTTCCTCCTTTTTATCTACAACTATCACATCAATTTACTTTTCTCTCATTCTACCTCATCTTTTCTACACCCATATTTTCTCTCTCTAATATATCCTTCATATTCCACCCTCTATATTTTACTTTATTTTATATATTTTAATATATTATAATATATTTTAATTGGTAATAATATATTTTAATTAATAATAATATATTTTAATTAATTATAATATATTTTATTTTAATTTATTAATTTTTTTTATTGTTATGTGGTGGAAAGACTTTCCACCGCATAACGTGGGGGAAAAGGGAGGGGGGCCATGTGGGAACCAGCACCGGTTCCCACATGTGTGTCACGGAAATTTTCATATGAGTTGTGGTTTGCCTTAGATGATGTAACTCACTGGACAACACTATACATTAACTATGTGGGAGGACCATTGTTCAACAACTTTGGGCTCGCTGCCGACCGACCAATTCCGCAATGTCGAGGACACTACAAACTAGTGAGGTTTCTCTTCCCCATATTTATAGTAGTGGTAGGACTGATATCACTGGTATGCCCATGAGAGCAATAAGACTTTTCATTAGATATCTCTATATTAACAAAACTCCAATGCAAATTTTCATAATGTATGTGGTGTTTCCACGAACTAATAACATGAAAAAGAGTCACTGATCAGGATAGTAACCACGTTACAACTTACAGACTCTTGCGTCCGTGCCATTATACCAAGAGGAACAGATAATCCCCCAGAATTGGTA